>SNQJ01S0053685.1:33241-45742 GCA_010110895.2 Picea sitchensis
TAGTTACACGTAACTCTCATCTCTTGGTGGTATTTTAAGCAATGCCCCAAATTATTTTTTTAGGTAGTTTTTTTTATTTTAGTGGATTTTTCTGTTTTTAGCGGTTTCTAAATTAATCCTGGATTAAGGGATTAGGGTTTTGGTAGCTATCGAATACCTAAAATATTGTATATATTGTATGGTGAATGGTGAAATTAATACAATGAAGATTTGAAAGGTGCAGCACCAAGTAAGGATGGTTTTCTCTTGGTTAAGGGTTTCTAGTGTAAATCTTTGTGTACTATGTGTATGAGCCATTGATTAATTTTTGTTTTACTTAACAATTTGTATGCATTGCTTTACTTCACTGTAGACAAAGAACAATGGATCGTTGTGGATCCTGGTACATAGCCTACTAGTACACAGTCTATTGGCACACAGTCTACTGGTACACAGTCTACTAGCACACAATCTACTGGTACACAACCTACTATTACACAAACTACTAGTACATAACCTACTGGTATGTCGAAGGAAGATTGGGAAAAGTTGGATAGAAGAGAAAGGACTACTATTCGACTAAGACTGGAAGATTCAGTGTTGTTGAATGTCTCGGGAGAATCTACAACCAAGGAACTATGGGATAATTTATGGAATTTGTATCAATCAAAGTCCCTGGTAAACAAGTTGTTTCTTCGAAAGAAGTTGTATCATCTTAGGATGCAAGATGGAGATTTTGTGACAGAACATCTAAATGCCTTCAATACTATGGTAAGTCAACTTGTCTCTATTAATATTACGATTGCGGAAGGAGATAAGTGTATTACTTTCTTATGTTCTTTTCCAGACTCTTGGGATAATTTGGTTGTAGAAATAGGTAGTATCACTCAATCTACATTGAATCATGAGGATGTATGTGCATCCTTGTTATTTGAAGAGATGAGATGGAAAAGAATGGATGGTTAGAGAACGAAATATTTATTTGTAAGAGGTCGTACCCAAGACAGGAATAATGGTAAGTCTTCAGGTAGGATATCTAAATATATAGGTAGATCTAAGTCTCCAGGAAAATATTTGAGGAAATGTGGGAAGTGTCGTAAAGCAAGGAATTATAAGAAATATTACAAGTCTAAAAAGGTTGATAAACCAAAAGGATCTGATAATACCTCTTCCACAAAGGTGAAAACCTCCACTGAAGAAGGAGGTGATGTTTACCTGGCATATATAGGCACACATGCAGACCATGGTGTATGGTTGATCGACTCAGGTGTGTCATATCATATGAATCCTCAGAGGGAGTGGTTCTGTGAATATGAAAAATATGATGGTCGTGATGTATTCCTAGGAGATTACTCGATAGCCAAAATCATGGGACATGGAAGGGTTAAGTTGTTGCTAAAATAGGGAAGGATTAGAACTCTCCTTGGGGTTTTGTACATTCCAAAACTAGCTAAGAGCCTAATATTTGTAAGCAAGTTGGATGATGCGGGTGTGTATACTGTCTTGGGAAAGGGCACTTGCAATATGATATGAGGAAAAATGGTGTTGATGAGGGGAGTTCGGTGTGGAACTCTGTACAAATTGTTGGGAAGCACTTATACTAATGGGTGTAATATTTATGTTTTTCTTGAGCAAAGAAATAAAGAATAAAAGACCAATATTGTCCCTGGAAAGAAGACCATGTTGTGGCATCAAAGGCTGGGGCATATTGGAGAAAAGGGCCTTCAGACAATACATGGTAAAGGTATTGTTGAAGGCATGCCTAATTTCACTCTAGATTTTGATTTCTGTGAACATTGCATACAAGTATTGAGGACATATAATGGTGTAGAATTCAGCAGAAATGGATTTGAAGAATTATGTA
This sequence comes from Picea sitchensis, assembly GCA_010110895.2. Taxonomy (NCBI): domain Eukaryota; kingdom Viridiplantae; phylum Streptophyta; class Pinopsida; order Pinales; family Pinaceae; genus Picea; species Picea sitchensis. Next base: position 35,085 of record SNQJ01S0053685.1, read on the forward strand.
ATAAGTGTGGTATAGAAAGGAAGAATACTACTCCATACACACCTTACCAGAATGGAGTTGCAGAAAGGATTAATATGACACTATGGAAAAATAAATGGAAATACTTAGTGGTGTTGAGTTAGGATAGGAGTTATGGGTAGAGGCAATGGGTACAACATGTTACCTGGTCAATCAATCACCCTCATCAGTGTTGGATGATAAAACTCCACACGAGGTATGGACTAGTAAGAAACCCTCTCTTGAACATCTTAGGGTGTTTGGTTGTGATGCTTATCTATATGTTCCAAAGGAAAATAGGAGTAATATGGATAATAAAGTTGAAAAGTGTATCTTTATTGGTTATAAAGATGGTGTGAAAGGTTATAAGCATTGGAACCCAAAAAATAAGAAGATTGTTTACAGTGGGGATGTTGTTTTAAGAGAGGTGAAATATGTTCCCCAAAAGTAATTCCTACTAAGGAATGAAGAACCTGAGAAAATAGAGTTTGATTTGGATGATGAAAAATATGAATCAACTAAAGAAGATGAAGTATAAGAATAATAACCTCATACCCCAGTATTGAGGAGATCAGTGAAGGAAAGAAGGCAACCAGAAAGGCGTAGTCCACCTGATTATCGTTCTAATTTTTCTTTATCTATTACTAATGATGATCCCAAAACTGTCAAGGAATCAATGAATTCAAAGGATAGTAAACTTTGGAATAAGGCCATGGTTGAAGAAATGGATGCCTTGGATAAGAATGAGGCATGGGATCTAGTTGAGTTTTCAGCTAGAACAAAATCTGTTGGTAGAAAATGATTGTTTAAGAAGAAGTTTAATGCAGAAGGAAATGTGGAGAAAAAAAATGATCTAGGTCGATATCAGTGGCCACCCACCTCTTCCAACTGGCTCAAAACAATTTTTTGACAATTTTGGCAATTTACTATTTTTTAGGAGTTTTTAACTTCCGAGGCCATTTTGAGGGCCTAAATGAAGGTTTTTCAGGATAGAGCTTCTCAATTATAGTTGAAGGCTCATGTTGATCCTCCAAAATGAATCTCCTTGACGAGACCTTTCCAATGAGATATTGTTCGCCCCAAACAAAGATTGTATGCCAAAGTTACACCCCCGGGAACTTGATAAACCAAACTAACCAAAACAAGGTCCACAAAATTGTTGGCTTTTCATATTTCGGAGTTGGGGTTTTGGATTTTATTTATGATAAAAATTCCTTTGGAGCCTCATTGTAAAATCATTTTCTTGCGAATGCGAGTATTGGACACATATCTTCTTAGAGATAAGATCCCACCATTCTAGCGAGTCTTTCACTCTATCTTTTTATAGTCTTTGTACATTTTCGTTCATTAATAGAAAATTGTGTATTACTGTATCTCTGTGTTTATGGTTGCATCTCTAATAATTTTATGTTATATTATTGGATATCTGATATATATCTATACATTTCTTTATTATATCTTCGCTCTCATTTCATGTCGAAAACAATCTGGATCAATGGTATCATAGCAGGATGTTCTTGATCATTTTTCAGTGCACGTCCCCGACGAGGTCCGAGTATAGCAAGTTGGGTCTCAATCTTATATCTATTGAAGACAATCACTCTCGCACACCCAAGAAACCCTCCATGGAGAAAGAAAATAAAAACAACAGAGAAGACGATTCTATTGATTTGTTGCTTAAGCAAGCTCTCATGTGACAGAGTGACGAAATGATGGAGAATTTTTCCAACATCCTTCAATGCCTGCTGATAAAAATAGGTGTGTATTCATAAAGAGGCCACTTTGGAGGAACCTTGTATTTCAAGGTACAAATCAGTTTTGATATTCCCATATTTGAAGGACAGATAGATGCAAATGCCTTAGAAAAATGGTTAAATATGATAGAAAGTTATTTCTATGTTCATAATTTCTTCGACAGGGAAAATATCACCTTCGCACTTCTTAAGGCTCTCCCCCATGTCAAACATTGGTGGGAAACTTACTAGGAGAAAATTTCCACAGAGGAGTCTAGAAAATATGGGGTCAAGCCCACTTGGTATTTTTTGTGGATGTGGTAAAGAAACAATATTATCCTGTTGGAAACTATGAGGACCAGTACATGAGATGGACCACACTTGATTTAGATTTTATGAGCAGAAAAAAATGAATATAGATTATTAAAAGGTTCTTAACACAAAATAACATAGATACAATAAAACTAATTTTCTATTCAATAAGGAAATAAGTTGAAGCTGTAAAATGCAGCAGAAAACAAGCTTGTTGTAATGGTGGCAGCTTATCTCTGAGAAGAGATCTGACGGTTGCACTCATTCACAAGAATATGGTTACCATGAGGTTGTGAAGGAATTTTACAATAAACAGGAATTTCAAAAACCCTATACATCAAAAAACCTAACCCTAGTAGATGAAGCGCCAAAAGTCATGTGGGCGCCGTTTGGGTATGTTTGTACATCAACTTCCTGGGCTCATGAATTTTGCATACAATCTCCATTTTAGGCGCACGATAGCCCATTGTAAATGTCTAACCAAGAAGAAAAAAATTCTACTAGCCCATGGCAGTACCTTCGATAGTTCCCTGGGCCCCAAATCCCCAAAAAACATCGTTTAGGGCCTCAAAACAACCTCAGAAGTTTGGAACCCAAAAAACTGCAAAAAAATTGCCAAGGTGGAAAACTGTTTTTCGAGCCAGTGGAATAGGTGGGTGGCCACTGATATCCACCTGGATCAATCCTCCCTCCTTAGGAAGAAATGGTCTCCATTGCGTTGAGTTCCCCCATCATATGAGAAAATATTTGCTGAATTTAACCCCGAGTCAGCCACTTGCCTTGGTGTAGGAGTTGCCCTGCTTTCACGACTCAATAAAGATAGATCATTTCCTATTGAGTGCCCTTGATCTATGTGTCCACAATATGATCACTCGATGATTGTTGCATGCAGTCAGGGTTGAGATCTATTGGTGTCAACTGCTCTGCTATCTCGGAGGTGTCCAATAATGGTCGGAAATATGGCCGAAGGAGAACCACGTTGAAGACTAGATGCATACCAAGGAAGGGGGGAATGTTGAGCTCAAAATCATTGTCACCCACATTCTTGGTGATGGTGCATGACCCATAAGGCATTATTTCTGAAAATGCAACCAAACTTTGTTTCCCACCTGAAACTTATGTGGCGCCCGATGTTGATCATGTCGTTGCTTGTACTTGACATTAAACTTTTGTAGAATATCTTGAACCTGTTGGCAGATGTGTTGGATCCGCTCAATGAACTAGGTGGCTTTGTCAGCTTCTGGTGGAGAAGGGGATGAGTCAGCCTAGGTGGTCGCTAGGGGTAGTGCAACATTCATGGGGCCCAATGGATGGAATCCCATCCCCACATGAAAGGGGTTGTGGCCAGTTGAGCTATGCAGGGATCAGTTGTAGCTATACTCGACATAGGGAAGAATCTCATCCCATGTGCGGGGGTGTTTTGAATTGTACATGTGCAGGATATGTACGATCATTCGATTGGCAACCTCATTTTGGCCATTTTTCTGGGGGTGGAAGGCAGTGGATTTGGTGAGCTTGGTATCTAGCACTGACCATAAGCCCAACCAGAATGAGTTGAGGAACAGAATGTCACAGTCTGAGATAATGGTTTGTGGGATCCCAAAATGTACCCATACTCATTCAAAGAAGATTTTGGCAGAGGTTTATGTTGTGATGCTCTTCTTTCAAGTGGCTAGAATCACCATCTTGGAAAAGCAATCAACAACCACAAAAACACAGTCATTTCCCCTCTTAGTGGATGGGCGGCCCGACATGTAATCCATTGAGATGGATTCCCATGGCCTGTTAGGAGTAGGAAGAGGGGTGTACAGGCCATGTTTATTAGTGGTCGGTTTGGAAATAGCGCAGGCAGTGTAGAACCTGATATACTTGCCGACATCCTGACGAGGTTTCGGCCAGTATAAATGTTTCTGCAGCACTGCCACTGTATTTTCGACAAAAATGTGTCCTTCCACCTGACTGTAGTGATCTTCCCAAATAAACTTCATGTAATCTCTTGATGGAATGCAGATATGGCCCAGACCAGATGTCACAACATCTCGTCCTGAATATGGAAATTAGTGACCATTGAGTTGGTGCCCAACATTCAGTAGGTGGTGGAGAATTCAGGGTCTGTCTCGTAGAGGTGGGGCCATCTAGAGGTTTTGTGGCYGCAAGAGTCTAGCACTGTGGTGAGTTCCGCGACTGGAGGTCGGCTGAGACAGTCAACAACTCAGTTGGTATTTCCTATTTTATACTTGATGTTGAGGTGGAACTGTTGTAAGTATGTTTACCACTTCTGATGGCAGTCATTCTACAATTTTCCTTAGGTCTACATGAACTGTAGTGGCTTTTGATCAGTGTGGATGACTGTCTCCTTCCCAAGAATGTAATATCTCCACTGGCGGAAATCTTTCACAATGGATTACATTTATTTGTCGTAAGTACGGTATTTACAGACAACATTTGATAGTGTCTCACTATGATATTCCATGAGGTGGATGTGTTGAGTGAGAACGACACCCAAAGCATAGTCTGAAGCATCTGTCTAGATCTCAAAGGGATGATGCAGATTCGGTAATGAAAGTATCGGGGATGAGCATAAAAAATTCTTCAATTCATCGAAGGCTTGTTTTTATGACAGGCCCCACACAAATTTTTCCTTATCGCCACCCCTGGTTACTTGGCTGAGGGCCCATGCGATATGACAGAATCCCAACACGAACCTACAATAGAAATTGGTGAGGCCCAAGAAGCTCTAAAGTTCAGTGAGTTTGGTTGGGGCTGGCCAATCATGGATGACCTATATATTGGTTGGATCCACATGCACACCATGTTGATAAACGATTTATCCTAAGTAATGGACCTTTTCCATGCCGAAGGAGAACTTTTCCAAATTTGCATATAGTTTTTGTTGTCACAGGGTGTGCAGAACATGTTGAAAATGCTGCAAGTGCTCCTCCCAAGTCTTCTTATAGATGAGGATGTCATACAGATAAACCACAAAAAAATTATTGGTGAAAGGTCATAGGATATCATCCATAATCCTCATAAAAGTTCTTGGAGCATTTGTCAAACCAAAGGGCATGACCAACCATTCAAAAAGACCTTATTTTGACTTGAAGGCAGTCCTCCATACCTCTGTCTGTTCTATTGGGACCTGGTGGTAGCCAGACTTTAGATCAATCTTACTAAAGTATTTGGCCCCCGTGAGTTGATCAAGGAGGTCATCGATTTGGGGAATCAGGTATCGGTTTCAGACTGTGATTTTATTCAGGGCACGATAATCAATGCAGAGTCATGAGGTCCCATATTTCTTCTGCACTAGCACGATTGGGCTCCCAAAAGGCAATGAGTTGGGATGGATGTGCCCATTGTGGAGCAGTTCTTGGATATGCATCTTGATCTCCTCATTTTCTAACAGAGAGCGGTGGTAGACTAGCCCATTGGGTAGCAGTGCACCTGGGGTCAGATCGATGGGATGCTTGACCTAGCAGTGCATAGGTACCCTGGTAGGAGATGAGATATATCTGAGTATTATTCCAAGACCTTATCCACTTGCTTCTGTTTTGTAGAGAGATTGTTCGTGGAGACCCTAGATTTGGCTGCGATCATTCTCTAAATCTGAGAGAAAATCATGAAGAAGACAAATTTCCCGGTCTAAGAGATGACCTTCCTGCATTTCTTGGCATAGATCAAGGAAATATCACTAGGAGGGACTGCCTTGGGTATCCTATACAATTTCCTGTTCAAAGTAATAATAACACTACAAGGCCTAGACTCATATACAACATGATGTTTCCATAAATAAGGTTGGCCCAAAATAACATTACAAACTTTGAGAGGAGCAACATCACACAATACCTCATCTTTGAAGGGCTTGATGTCATATGATAGTCGACACTATTGGCTTATGCAGAGATCGCTTCCTTGGCGGAGCCATCCAATGGTGTAGGGTTGTGGGTGAGGCGTTGTCGGCAGAGCCAACCACTTGACAACCTCTGCTGAGATGAGTTTCTTATAGATACTTCTATCAATGACGAAGTGCAACGGGGTTCCTTTTACCCATATATGTGAATGGAAGAGGCACTCTCCTTCTTTTGGATTGCCTGGTTCAACAGGATGGAGCTTGGTGGTAGCAACGGTGGCACTGGGTTCCATTTCAATGATCTATCTTCCCCTTTCTGGTTCTGAATCAGAGTCAAAACCCACATCTAATTTAGGGGCTTTCACTTCGGCCACCAGCAACTTCTTTGAGCAACATTCAGGAGTGTTATGCCAAGGGCTCTTATGGAAGTTGCACCGCTTCCCGGTGTCTTTCTTTGTCTTTTCAGTGTCCTTCTTTGCTTGAGGCTTGGACTAGTTGTCCTGCTAATGTCCATCTTTTCTCTATCCTCTGTTCTGTGGGTTGGGGCCACACTTTCCTGGATTTTGTTGTGAGGGGTTCCCAGGCCCAAATTGTCGCATCTTTTGTTTGAGCTTCTGCTCGATTTTGACGGCATATCGGTAGGCCGCGCCCAAGGACAAGATGTCCATAAATTCCATTTTAGTCTGGATGTATCTATGCAAAGCACCGCGATACTTGAGCACTAGATGTTTCTTTCAATCTTTGATACCCATCTTGGTGCGCAAGGTATGGAAGATATTTTTGAACTCTGGCATTGCTTGGTCTCTTTCTTGGCGCAGTGTGGTCCATTTGGTATATAAATCATCATAACTTCCGACAGGGTAGTATTGTTCCTTAATATCATCCCTGAAGGATTCCCAGGTGGTTGTGACTGTAAATAATGAGGGTTCCTTTGTTGCTTTTTCTCACATAAAGTTTCCCACCAATCTTTGACATGGGGAACGGCTTTGAGGAGCGCAAAAGTAATATTTTCTCTATTCAAAAAGTTATGAACAGAAAAATACCCTTCTAGTAGATTCAACCACTTGTCTACAATGTTTGCATCTATATGACCTTCAAATATAGGAATATCAAAGTTTATTTGTACCTTGAAGGGGGCGGCACCTTCGCTCGAGGAAGATGTGTCGCATGTTGGTAGTCGCCGAAGGATTTGCGCGAAACTATCCATCATCTCATTCTTCTATTACATGAGGGCTTCCTCAAGAAAAATTCTGAAAGGATCTCCTCTCCCTTCATATTTCTGTTCTCCTTCCATGAGAGGTCATACCTCAAGAGAAACAAGCTCAAGACCCAATTCTTTGTACCCTGACCTCGTTGGGGAAATTCATTAAGACGACAAGGATAAGACCGCTCTGATACCACTGATCTGGATTTTATGAGAAGAATGAAATGAATACAGATTATTAAAAGGTTCTTAACACAAAATAACAGAGATACAGTAAAATTGGTTTTCTATTCAATAAGGAAATAAGATGAAACTGTAAAATGGAGAAAAAAAAGGGCTTGTTGGAATGGTGGCGAATTATCTCTGAGAAGAGATGTGATGGCTGCACTCATTTGCAAGAAGATGGTTACCATGAGGATTTGAAGGCCTTTTACAATAAACAGGAATGTCAAAAACCATAGACATCCAAAAACCTAACCCTAGGAGATGAAGCACCAAAATTCTTGTGGGCCTCATTTGGGTAAGTTAGTACATCAACTTCCTGGGGTCGTAACTTTTGCATACGATCTTCGTTTTAGGCACATGATATCCCCTTGGAAAGGTATAATCAAGAAGAAAAATTTTCAAATGGCCCAAAGCAATGCCATAAACAATGCCCTAGGCCCCAAATCCCCAAAAAATGTCATTTAGGGCCTCAAAACGACCCCAGAATTTTGGAACCCGAAAAATTGTCGAAAAACTGCCAAGGTGGAAAACTACTTTTCAATCTAGTGGAATAGGTGGGTGCCCACTGATATCCACCTAGATCAACATTGCGGCAAGAGAGGGGCCAAGCAGTTTTGAATTTCACCAATACCTTCCATACCTTGCGCACCAAGATAGGTATCAAATACTTTGAACGACATTTGGTTCTGAAATACCATGGGGCTCTACACAGATACATCCAAACTGAAATGGATTTTCTCGACATCTCATCACTCGTTGATTCTTATCAATATGTTCTTAAAATCAAACATAAATTTAAGCACTAGAACAAATGGGATTTTGGGTCTGCAAATCCGCAACAACCAAAGTATGATAAAGATGGCCCTAACAAACAGTCTCCAGAAAACCAGTCAAAGCCACAAGAAAACAAGAGTCACTGAAAGAAGAAAAAGGACACCGGAAAATGGTGCAATTTCCACAAAATCCCATGGCACAACACCGATGAATGTCACTCAAAATAGTCATTGGTGTTCGAGATCAAACACAAGGATCTGAACCCTGATCCAGAATCTGATTCAGAAAATATTGATAGAAGACGGATCATCAACACAGACCACACTGCTATTGTCGTGACTGCAACAATTCAACCAAAAGAACCCATAGATATTGAAGATGTGGTTGCGATCATTTTCTCACTCTGAGAGTGAATCACGAAGAAGACAAATTTCCCGATCTAAGAGATGACCTTCCTGCATTGGTTGTCATAGATCAAGGAAATAGCACTAGGAGGAACTGCCTTGAGTATCCTGTACAATTTACTGTTCAAAGTAATAATAACACTATGAGGCCTAGACGCATATACAACATGACGTTTCCATAAATAAGGTTGGCCCAAAATAACATTACAAAATTTGAGAGGAGAAAAATCACACAATACCTCGTCTTTGAAGGGCTTGATGTCGTATGATAGTCGACATTGTTGGCTTATGCAGAGATCGCTTCCTTGGCAAAGCCATCCAATGGTGTAGGGTTGTGGGTGTGGCGTTTTCAGAAGAGCCAACCACTTGATAACCTATGCTGAGATGAGGTTCTTCTGGCTACCGCTATCAACGATGAAGTGCAGTGGGGTGACTTTTACCCACATACGTGAATGGAAGAGGCACTCTCCTTCTTTTGGCTCGTCTGGTTCAATAGGCTGGAGCTTGGTGGTAGCAACGGTGGCACTAGGTTCCACTTCAATGATTTGTCTTCCCCTTTCTGGTTCTGACTTAGAGTCAGAACCCACACCTGATTCAAAGGCTTTCACTTTCGCCACTATCAACTTCTTTGAGAGGCAATCAAGAGTGTTATGCCAAGGCCTCTTATGGAAGTCGCACCACTTCCCATTATCTTTCTTTGTCTTTTTGGTGTTCTTATTTGCTTGTGGCTTGGACTGATTGTCCTGATATTGTTCATCTTTTCTCTATCCTTTGTTCTGTAGGTTTGGGACGCCCTTTCCTAGCTTTTGCTATGAGGGGTTCCTAGGCCCAAATTGTCGCGTCTTTTGTTTGAGCTTCTGCTCGATTTTGACAGCATATCAGTAGGCCATGCCTAAGGACGAGATGTCCAGAAATTCCATTTTGGTATGGATGTATCTACGTAGAGCACCGCGATACTTGAGCACCATATTTCGCTCTGAATCTTTTATACCCATCTTGGTGCGCAAGGTATGGAATATATTTGTGAACACTGGCACTGCTTGGTCTCTTTCTTGGTGCAGTGTGGTCCATTTGGTATACAAGTCGTCATAACTTCCGACAGGGTAGTATTGTTCCTTAATATCATCCCTGAAGGATTCCCAGGTGGTCGTGACTGTAAATAATGAGGGTTCCTTTGTTTCCTTTTTCTCACTGAAATTTTCCCACCAATATTTGACATGGGGAACGGCTTTGAGGAGCGCAAAAGTAATATTTTCTCTATTCAAAAAGTTATGGAAATAAAAATACCCTTCTATCAGATTCAACCACTTATCTACAACATCTGCGTCTATCTGACCTTCAAATATAGGAATATCTAAGTTGATTTTTACCTTGAAGGGAGCCTCCGCTCGAGGAAGATGTGTCGAGTGTTGGTAGCTGCCGAAGGATTTGCGCGAAACTATCCATCATCTTGTTCGTTTGTTGCATGAGGGCTTCCTCAAGCAACATTTTGAAAGGATATTCTGTCTCTTCATATTTTTTTTCTCCTTCCATGAGAGGTCATTTGGGCATGCGAAAGATTTTTTCCTCAGGAGAAACAAGCTCAAGACCCAATTCTTTCTACCCTGACCTCGTTGGGTACATGCATTAAGACCACAAGGAGAAGACTGCTCTGATACCACTGATCCATATTTTATGAGAAAAACAAAATGAATACATATTATTAAAAGGTTCTTCACACAAAATAATAGAGATACAGTAAAATCGATTCTCTATTCAATAAGGAAATAAGTTGAAACAGTAAAATGCAGCAGAAAACAAGCTTGCTGGAATGGTGGAGGCTTATCTCTGAGAAGAGATGTGATGGTTGCTCTCATTCCCAAGAATATGGTTACCATGAGGCTCTGAAGGCCTTTTACAATAAACGAGAATGTCAAAAACCCTAGGCATCCAAAAACCTAACCCTAGGAGATGAAGCGCCAAAAGTCATGTGGGCCCCATTTGGGTAAGTTAGTACATCAACTTCCCGGGGTCGTAACTTTTTCATATGATCTTTGTTTTAGGCGCATGATAGCCCATTGGAAAGGTATAATCGAGAAGAAAAAATTTCAATTGGCCCAAGGAAGTGCTATCAACAATCCCCAGGGCCCCAAATCCCCAAAAAACGTCGTTTAGGGCCTCAA
>SNQJ01S0053685.1:49611-61020 GCA_010110895.2 Picea sitchensis
ACAATGATTCTTGTAGTGGCCATACTTTTGACAGTTGAAGCATTGTATTTCTGAAATATATTTCTCTTGATTTGGCTTCCTCCTTGAACCAAACTTCCTTTTGTTCCTGAAATTCTTTAATCTTTCTGTGAAGGCTTGATCATTGTACTTCTTTTGAGGTTTCTCTTTTGCATTCATCCTCGATTGTTCTTGATCACAACAAGTCCAAAGTTCTTCAAATGTAGGATACTCCTTCCGTGTGTTCATGCTTGCTAAAAATGCATCCCTTGTCTTGGGAAAACCATTGAGTACATCTATGTTTACCAATTCCTTCTCTGAAATGATCTCTTCAATAGCTTGTAGTTGATCTCTTAACTGAGAGATTTTCACAAAATATCATGTTATGCTGTCATCATCATTCATCTTCATGTAACAGAGCTCATTCTTTAGACTCGTTACTTGTCCAATGTTTCTGACTGAGAAGAGGTTTGTTACGGCATCGTGCATCTTCTTCGATGAGTCAAGATGGGAGATGTAGGCTATCAAGTGGTATTTTATAGAGTCCACTATGATACTCATGGAATTTATATCACCATCTTTGAACTTCTACATAACTGCAACATTCTGCGGTTCCCTCTCTTTTCCTTCTTCAAACTCTGGTTCCACGATCTTTCCTTTCACTATATCCAACACTTTATTCTTGGCAAGGATGAGGTCAATCCTCGTCTTCCACGCTCTGAAGTTAGAAGCTCCATCTAACTTGTTTTCTGACTTCATAGATTAAGGCATGGATGCTTTGACTTGGTCAACCCTAGATTTGACCAAAGACTCAAACTTGACGTATTGGCTTGCTGAGAGTACGAGGAGATGCACTAGGCTAGGGTGCATTGGTCTATCTAGAAATTAGGTCAATCCCTTCACTTAAGGTGCCTCAATGAGAGGGTTACGATTTCCACAGCTGCACCTGCTAGTAACCCTAGAGACAGTGCTTTGGTGACTGCTCCTACTAGAAACCCTAGAGACAGTTCTTCAACGAGCTTAATATCCTTATTTCTATGCTCCCTTCCAGTGGTTAGAATGAATGATGGAGGTGTGGGCCGATAACCTGTTAGAATATAATGGATGTTCTCGTTTTACCATTGACAATAACGCTATTGTCACCCAACCATAGGCTGAAGCCACCCTCCGAGTACCTTAACCTTGATAGAGAATCACTCCAGAAGAAAACCCTAGGCTAACTGCATGGCCTCCTGTATTTATAGTAATTTTGGCTAACTGCCTGGGCCGACTTCTCATTCTGGGTATCTGGGCAGACTTCTTCTCTTGGAGGCTAATAACCTAATACAAGTTATCTTCTAGAGTCGACATGTCTTATAGGGTTATTAGCTAACTCATTAGGGTTTCTTATTGCTTCCCGAAGTATTATATTCTCTTTAGGTTTACACGTGGAGGTAAATACCTCCCACAACTAACATAATATCAACAAAGACAACCTTTCTCAATGGATATATTGAGGAAGAAGTTTACATTGAGCAGCCAGATGGATTCATGATACATGACCAGAAGTCTCATGTGTGTAGGTTGAAGAAAGCCATGTATGGACTAAAGCAGGCACCTCATACTTGGAATGAGAAGATTGATGGACACTTGATGATTTTTGGCTTCAACAAGAGTGTTGCAGATCCCAACCTATACTACCATATTGTTGGTAATGAGTTCTTGATTTTGGTCCTATATGTTGATGACTTATTCCTCATCGGTTTAGAAATTCTTATTGTTGAATGAAAGCATGCATTGACTTATAAATTCGAGATGAAGGACCTTGATATGATTCACTACCTCTTGGGACTAGAACTATGGCAAAGGACTGATAATATTTTCCCAAGTCAATGAAAATATACAGTTGAGATATTGAATAAATTCGAGATGACAGACTGGAAATCCATGCCTGCATCGATGGTGATGAATCTGAAGAAAATGAATGAGGATTCTTCTGATTCAGGCGATATTGATCCACATCTTTACAGATAATTGATCAGATCATTGATGCATCTAGTCAACACAAGACCTCATATATGCTATGTAGTGAGTGTACTCATCCAATTTATGAGTTAGTCAAGACAAACACATTGGATAACAGAGAAACATGTGTTGATATCTCTATGACACATAGTTGGTTATGGCTTGAGATATGCCTCAGGTGTAGACATGATATTGCAGGGATATGCCGATGCAGATTGGGCAGGGAAAGCAGTGGACTGGAAGAGAACATCTGGTTTTTGTTTTACTTTTGGGTCTTCCATGGTTTCTTGGTGCAGCAAGAAACATACTTCTGTGGCTTTGAGTACCGCAGAAGCATAGTACATTGCATTATATGTGTCATTCTGTGAAGCAATGTGGATTCACAAGCTCCTTGTAGACTTATTTGGTCATGAGATGGATTCCACTGTTATCCATTTCGATAATCAAAGTTGTGTGAATCTTTCCTAGAATCCTCTGTTTCATGATAAATCGAAACACATTGAGATCAAATACCATTACATCATAGATATGGTGTAGAGGAAACCAGTACATGTGCAATACCTTTGTACACACCAACAAGTTTCATATGTCTTCACCAAACTACTTTCCACGATGAATTTCAATTAATTCTGTGAGAGACTTGGCCTGGTGGAGAATGCCTCCCTAGTTGAGAGGGATTGTTGTTGATTTCAACTTCATGAGACATTCTCTAGGTCATTCTCCTCTAGACTGAGTTGAGACGATCTATGAGAGAGCCCATGAGATGGGTGTGTCATACTCCTCTAGACTGAGTTGAGATGACATGTGGTATCCTGTTGTACTTCTCTAGACTGAGTTGAGACAACTTGAGATGGTCTCTTTTCAGACTCCTATGGACTTAGTTCAGTCGACTTGAGATGGTTCTCCAGATGGTAATCCTAGGGACTTAGTTGAGTTAATTTTTTGAGAATGACATCCCTGTGGGTGAGCACAGGTGGACGTGTCATTAGTGGCTGAGCACTTGAGGATGTGTGGATCCCTTGCTATATTGTCTAAGAGTAATATTTGTGGCAACCCTAATTTGTGTTGTGAAAGGGTACAAGTCGGCCCCACCATGTAAAAGATAATTAATATTGTGTAAAGATTAACTATATTTCTGATTTGTACAGGTTGGCCTTATTGTGCCAATAGACACAAATATTGGTGTGTTAGGTCTTGTATATATAAGTAAGTATATCCCCATTTTAGATCAATCATAGACACTTTATTATAACCTTCTCTCAACCTAAGTGTACGTCTGAAGTGCGCACTTCTCTTAGGCACAAGTTTCTAGGTCAAAGAAGCACCCTCTTGTGTTCTCTAGGGTTTATGGTGTGGTTGATCTTCTCTTGACTCTATAGCAAATGATTGCTTGGTTTTTCCCTTGATTGAGAATGATTTTCCCATGATAAAATCTTGTGTTCTAGTGCATGTTTATTCTTCTTGTGATGTTGGTTAATACAACTATTGTATATGGTATTGCTGCAATATTTATGGTTCATGATAAATTGAAATAAAATACATGTGCTTGGGCTATGCATTAAAATTCAACACCTTGTGCCAAGAATATTTCATCTTGTTTTTTCCAAACTTCCAAACCAAGAAAGTAATTCATTAACCACATATATTTCATTTCAAATTCCAATATGAGATCCCTCTTGCACCAAGCTATTTGACCTTCATCTCTAGTTATGAAAATGTCATCCACATAAAGAACTAATATAATAGGATGGTTCCTGCTAACTTTAGAATACAAATTATCATCAACTTGAATTTTATGAAAACCCAATCCTTTCAAAAATCCATCAATTATTTCATACCATACTATAGGAGATTGTTTAATATCATGCATTGATTTTATTAACTTACACACATGATAATCCATGGTATGCAATACAAACCCTTCAATTTGTTCCACAAGGACTTCATGTTCTACTCTTCCATTCTGAAAATTTGTTTTTATATCCATTCGATGCAATTTCCAACCATGTATAGAAGCTAAAGAAATGATTTTTCGAATGGAAGTATACCTAGCTATAGGAGAAAATGTCTCATCATAGTCTATACCTTCCTTTTGTGAGAAACCTATGAAAACAACCCTGGCTTTATACTTTTCAACACTACCATCAGTTGCATGCTTTATCTTGTATATCCTCGTTGAGGAAACAATTGATTTATCTTTTGGTATGGCTACTATTTCCCAAACATTGTTCTTCATGGTAGACCTTTATTCTTATAACATAGAATATTTCCAAACCTCTAACTTTCTAGCTTCTTCAAAAAAACTAGGTTTAGAATCACTAATGTTAATTACCAAAGAAACATAACAACCAAACTTGTGAGGCCTTTTACTTTCTCTAAAGGTTCGTTTCGAGGCTACAATATTTTCCGCTTCTTGCACAGTTTTTTTGAACCAAGTTGGTTTTCGCTTTACATGAGATGCTTCAAGAGATCATTCTAATGTCTCAACAGGTCCCACATGTATGTCTACTGAAATTTCATGAGATTCATCCCTCTAACTATCTGAATTTGAATTCTCAGTTGAAGGATAAGTTGGTTTTTAGTTTTGGTATCTAACTGAAGTTCTCTAGATTTTTTGAAGGCCCCTTCCTCATCGAAGATAACATCTCTTCTTACTTATATTTTCCTTTGTCCTGGAATGTAAATTTTGTAGGTTTTAGAGATTTCATTGTACCCTCCAAAGATCGCTTTCTTTCTTGAGGGTTCTATTTTCGTTCTCTTTTCCTTAGATACATGTATGTAGACAAGACAACTGAATATTCTAAGATTTCCAACTTCTGGTTTTATTCCTGTAAATATTTCTTCGGGGGTTTTATATTTAAAAACTGCATGAGGAAGCCTATTATGTACATGCACATCAATAGATGTTTCTTCTTCTCAAAGGGATTTGGATAAATATTGGTCAAACATCATGGATTTGGAAACTTCACAAATATTCCTATTTTTTCTCTCAACAACACCATTTTGTTGAGGATTATAGGGCATTGTCAACTGCCCTTTAATTCCCGATTCTTTACAAAAGTTTTCAAAATAATGTGACTTTAATTCCCCCTCACCATTATCTATTCTTAGGACCCTAATCTGTTTGTTGGTCTAGTTTTCTCTAAGTGCCATAAATTCTTTAAACTTCTCAAAAGTTTCACTTTTGGCCTTAAGGAAATAAGTCTAACACTTTGTAGAAAAGTCATCCATGAAGATTCCATAGTGCAAAAAACTACTTAATGAAGGAGATGGCATGGCTCCAGAAATGTCATAATGCACAAGTTCTAATATTCCTTGAGCTCTACTATCATTACTAGAAAAATACTTCCTTGTATTTTTTTCCAAGCAAACATCCCTTGCAAATTTCATTCTTATCAGAAGGAATGGGAGGCATACCACTTACCATTGTTTGGAGATATGGAAGTGTTTTATAGTGTATGTGGTCGAACCTTATATTCTATAATTCACTAGAGTTATATGTATCATGAGAAATTTCTTGAATATAATGGCTTGGAACTTTGTTTAGTCTGCCTTCTCGAACCCCAATAATTTCAGTTGAACTCAACTGACCATCCTTGGGCCAAAGTGATTATTTTTTCTCAATGAAGGTTACTATATAACCTTTGTCTTTAAAAGGTTCTATGAACATAGGATTCTTGTTTTATATGGGGACATATAAAATCCCATCAACGTGAAAAATGGATCCATATTTGAACTAAAAGGAGGTAGAGCCTATTCCTTTAATACCATAACTGCTATCATCCCCAAGAAATAGTTGATATGAAAAGTTTATTTTTCTGAATTCAGAGAGAATATACTTTTATCATGGCATATGTTTAGATGCACCACTATCCACTATCCAATGGTCTTTTCCAGTAGTCAATGAACTTGATAGAGAAGATAGCGAATAATATTCCTTTCTTTTCTCCTTTTTCACTAGGAGACCCCTTTTTACTTTTATTGGATTCTTCATCTTCAATGGTAGAAGCATGATGCTTCCCTTTATCATACTTTCCTTTCTTCTTAGACATGCAATCTTTAGAAAAGTCACCCATTTTATTACAATTATAACATTTTACTTTTGAAATGTTAAAACCCTCACCTCTAAAATCTCATTTGTAATTATCCCCAAGTTAGAAATTTATTTTGGAAACCCTTTTGAGAGGAATATTTCCTTCCTCCCTTAAAATTATCATCTAGGGGAGAATGTCCTTCTTTGGGACGATCACTTATAGTATCCATTCAACTTTCTTCTTGAAGGAATTCATGCCATAAGCACTCAAAAGTAGGCTAGATATCTCTTCCACTTATGATTGGAAGGAGGGTTTACCAATATGGAGGAATTCCATCAAAGATGGCTTGGAATAGGTCATCATCATTTACAGCGACTCAAGTAACCAATAAATTCCAAGGAGTCTATGCTATATTTGAGAAGAAGGATGCAACTGATTCTACCTTTTACATCTTCAGGTATTTGATCTTGCCTTTCCTGGTTCTCTTCTAGCTAGGATGATGTAGACGCCACCTGTTCCTTGACAGAGTCTCTGCGCGACCTCCCGGTCTTAAGGATCGTTCATTCACTTCATGAGCCGAAGCGGCTCTTTCGATTCCTTGCTAAAATCTCAATTCAATCGATCCACAGGTCCTTTTCAGAAACTCCACCTGTGCATACATAACTAGGCGTGAGATTTGCTTTTACCCAAGTGACCACAACACTATGACCAAGGGCCTATTCTCCAGGTGCTTGTCGCAGCTCGCAATTTCGCGAGTTCATGAGTTGAAGCTCCTGACTCTTCCTTTCAAATCTGGCGATACCCGAAATGCCAATACGAGTATGGCTCCTCCTTGTCAGCGCTCTCTATGCGTGACCAATGACTAGGCTAAACACTAGCTCCCCTCGCAACTCGCAACTTCATGAGTTGTAGCTTCGAGCTCCCATGCTCTCATTCCCCGAATCCCTGAGATGCGAGAAATCAACGGAGTGTTGATTCCTATCTCCAGGCGACGTGTGTGTGCTTGTCAATCACACGGGCCCCACCTTGTGGTTCTGCCACGTGTTCCTTCATGCCTGGCTTTTGGGACTTCATGACTTCTGATGTCAAGAAGAGGTCCTCTCAACCTCCGAACCTTTGAATGCGCGATGTGCGATGAGGCTCTGATCCAACGGTCCTCCCCTAACCTGGATCCAACAACTATCCTCGCTCCTCGCGATATCATGACTTCGCGACTTGGAGCACCCAACTCTTGGGCTCTTACCTTGTGAACTTCCAAGTTCATGAGATTCGAATCCTAGACCACTTTGGCAGTTTGGCGATCCCTCGGTCGCTGCCACCTATCCTCCTCAGATGGACGGTCCTGATTTGTTCACGACTTCACTACTCGCGAGGTCGAAATACTTCCCTCTATGATTCCCGATGTCCGAATCCTCGATATGGGTGATCTCGCGACACCTGTCCTCCTCCGCATGGATGGCTCCGATCCTTTTGGGACTTCGCCAGATGCCAAGTCAAGATGCTCACCTCTGTGAGTCCCGGTGCCAGAATCTCCGAAATGGACAATTTCGCGACACGCATCCTCCCGCAGATGGACGGCTCAGATCTAATTTTCCCTTTCGCGATTTCTGATGTTGAGGGCTCGGACTCTCATCCTCCGGACTCCTGAACTCCCAAACTCCCGAACACCGAATTCCTGATACGATACTCCTTCGAAACTTTTTCTCTACTGTTCACGAAGGTTTAACCCCCGTGCATCTCTTGTCAAATCTAACGACTAACGATTGTTCGCTTGAGATCTGACATTTCAGATCATCTCTCTTGTGTACTCCTCCTGCATTGCCTCCTGGACATGGAAACCTTCAACGGTCCAGATCTCTTCGGAGCATCTGACGGCAGCTGTTGCTCCTCCCAAGCTTTGGCGCATTTTCTGCCGCCACTTGGAAAAATTCCAATGTTCAAAGGCCTCGACCTTTGTTATGTTTCCTCTGCGAGCTCCAAGACTTCGAGTCCTTGCCTGCATGTATGAAAATGATACTCCTCCTGAGCTTACTCCCGAATCCTTGAAGGATTCTAACTTCTGTGCTCCTGTAGAGTCTTCGCACACAAAGTGTTATCTCTTCTGAGATTCTCTGAGACTCAAACCTTAAGGAACTGAATCCTTTTTCCTTCTACCTCAGATGGAGAATTTGGATGCCCTCCTGACACTCTATCTCCTCAAGAAACCTATTGTAAAGTCTTCAGGGTGTTCAGTAACCCTGTGAAGATCCTTCAGTGGATTCTTCTTCAAATTTATAGAACTCAAAGAGTTCTCTTCCTGTACCTGTTTGCACATTGACTCAATGCCCTCCTGGCAGAGTTGTACATAACTCCTCAGAGATTCTGTCTCCTTTTGAACTCAGAGCAGAGTTCTTCCTCTATGCACTCTTGCACCTGCTCAATGCCCACCTAGCAGAGTGTCTAGAATCTTCAGTGATTCTGACTTTTGTTGAACTCACAACAGAGTTCTTCTTCTTGTGCACTCCTTGCACTAGCTCAATGCCCACTTGACAAAGCTTTACAAAACTCAAAGAGAGTTTCTATCTGCAATTGTGTTCTTCTCCATAGCCTTGCCTCCTAAGGTGCTCAACAACCTCCAAGGTCTTCCCTGAATTTTTGATTTTAGCTTCTGTGCCCGCTTGGCACGCCTTTGTCTGAATCTACAGAGTTCAGAAGTGCTTCTGTGCACTGGTATTCAAAGACTGCAGTACTCTGTCACACCCTCCTGGCATGAAACCACAAAGAACCTCTCAAGCCTGAAGTCAAAACAACTCCTGCAAATGCAAACATACAACATACATTCACAGCAAATAAAGAACACTCAGAGACATTCACTCAACACAAGAATTATACAGGAAAAACTGCTCCTTTGTATTGAATGGAAAATGCCTATTTTTACAAGGGTGTTCTCGAGCTCAGACTTTAACAGAGTCTCGACTCTTACTCTTCTGCTCTCTCGACTTACCAAAATGAGATACCATGATATTTTTACATGAGGGGGATCTTAGAGCGCTTCCCTCCAACCTACCTACCCTATTCAATTACATTGAATGGGCTGTCTAGTCTAGAATCGGATCTAGATATCAACCTTACAAACATTAAAGTCCGCCTTATCTAAAACCTGTGCAAAGCATGGGCTGATGGCTAAACAGCCTACAACATTAATTACATTCAAATTTCAAATTTGAAATGAGAGCTACGCCTCTCTTCATTGAATGCATGCACTGACGTGGGTTGGCTAGCTGGTTGGCTGACGTGGAGAGATGCTCCTGCATCATACTCCTCAGCTGCAAAATTCATGAGCTCCTACTCATGAGCTTCCACTCTCATCTGTGGAAATCCTCCTGGATCCCAAACAAATTTCTGGAGTTGTTCATCTGCTCCATATCCCTGCTACTGGTGCTTCTGCTGTTGTGCTGTTGCTGCTGCTGCTATGGCTTCTCTGCCCAGCTTCTCCTTGTTGTCAGTCTCTACTGACTCTAACATCAGCTCCCTGATCTCCTTGATCACTTCATCCAGTTTCTCCAGTGGCTGGCCCTATTCATGCAGTCTCCTCGACTGCAAAATTTTTCTATAGTCTGGCAGATCGCAATGATCTCCCATGCCTGCTTCATCAGCTGCTTCCAACTTCGCCTATTGGATGTGCACACTCTGCACTTTCACCCTCTCTTCCAGGGATTCAATTTTCTCATATAGATCAACCAAACTAACACTATCTTCTTCTTCTTCTTCTTCTGTTGCTTGGGCAGTCTCAAATACCTTCTCTAATTCTTCTCTGACAGTCTCAGCTGCCTGTCTTTCTCTTGTTGTTGTTGCTTCATCTGCGACATAGACTTTGGCCTCCTCTTGGGTGAATGGTAGGAATATCCCAATTCCCCCAATCATTAGAAGATTCCTCAGATCTTCCTCTTTTGTCAGCTACTCAGGCTGATGAAAACTCACCTCTGAGTTTATGAGACCCTTAGATAGTCTCATCTGCTCATCCCTTCCCACCTGGAAAATTGGGATTTCTTCGTTGCCCTCTTGGCAGACTATGAGATCAACTGATCCCATATTCATGAACACCTCAGGATGAATTGAACCTACCTCTGAGTCCATGAGACTTTCAGATAGTCCCATCTTTGTTCCCATGCCTACCTGGCAGATTGGAAACTTTTTACTGCCCTCTTGGCAGTCTATGAGATCCCGCAATGATCTCGATCCATTGCCCTCCTACCAATGTGAAATTCCCTGGCTGTCCTCATGACAGTCTGTGATATCCTCAACTGATCTCAACTCTTTTCCCACCTAGAAATTGGGAATTTCTGGGCTACCCTCCTGGTAGTCCTTGAGATCTTCAGCTGATCCCAATTCATCCTCACCCTCATTGAGATTCTCCCAGTCTCTGGTTCACATATCTGAACCATCTTCTCTGGTCCATTGAGGTTTTCAGCATGCCTCAACCATCCTCTTAACAATATTCACTGTCTTCTAGACATCAACTCCTTGACTGGCCATTTTACCTTCGACTTCCCCATGGGCCATTCATATACCCATATTGACTTGGCATTCTGCTGCATCTGCAATGCAAGATTTTCTATCTCCGCCCTTATATCAACGAGCTCTTCATCTATTTCTGCTTTTCTCATCAGCTTTGGGTTTTTTCTTCCAGCATTCGTATATCATTTAGCAGCCATCTTGCTGTTCTTGTCTGCCCTGCTGGAAAATCTGTTGCTGTCACTCTGATCCTGACTATCTCCAATCTCTTCCTATAGTCCCTCTGACTATCTATGGACTATTTCCTACCTGCAAACAATCCTTACAGATTTTCAGCACTCTGTCTCCTTCTTGCTCCTCACTTCACCTGAAATATACAGATGAAATCCCGCTCTGATACCACTTGATGCATATTAGAGTGCTCCTTCACCTCCAAATTCCCTTGCCTGAAATCTACAGACAAGATTCAAGCTCTGATACCACTTGATGCAGATGCCACCTCTGCCTCGACAGAGTCTCTACGTGACCTCCTGGTCTTAAGGATCATTCATTCACTTCATGAGTCGAAGCGACTTTTTCGATTCCTTGCTGGAATCTCAATTCAATCGATCCACAGGTCCTTTTCGAAAACTCCACTTGTGCATACAGAACTAGGTGTGAGCTCGACTTTTCCCCAAGTGACCACAATGCTATGACCAAGGGCCTATTCTCGAGGCGCTTTTCGCAACTTGCAATCTCGCGAGTTCATGAGTCAAAGCTCCCGACTCTTCCTTTCCAATCTTGCGATACCTGAAATGCCAATACAGGTATGGCTCCTTTTCAACGCTCTCTATGCGTGACCAACAGCTAGGCTAAACACTAGCTCCCCTTGTAACTCACA
>SNQJ01S0053685.1:61134-79382 GCA_010110895.2 Picea sitchensis
CCACATGTTCCTTCATGCCCGGCTTTCGACACTTCCCGACTTCTGATGTTGAGAAGAGGTCCTCTCAACCTCCGAACCTTCGAACGCATGATGTGTGATGAGGCTCTGATCCAACGGTCCTCCCATAACCTAGATCCAATGGCTATCCTTGTTCCTCACGATTTCGTGACTTCTCGACTTGGAGAACCCAACTCTTGGGCTCTTACCTTGCGAACTTCCGAGTTCATGAGATCTGAATCCTGGACCCCTTCGACACTTCGCCGATCCTTCGGTCACTGCCACCTATCCTCCTCAAATGGAAGGTCCTGATCTCTTCGCGACTTCGCTACTCGCGAAGTTGAAAGACTTCCCTCTATGATTCCCGATGTCCGAATCCCCGATATGGGTGATCTCGTGACACCTGTCCTCCTCCGGATGGACGGTTCCAATCCTTTCGGGACTACGCCAGATGTAAAGTCAAGATGCTCACCTCTGTGAGTCCTAGTGACCGAATCTCTGAAATGGACGATTTCGTGACACGCGTCCTCCCGCATATGGACGGCTCAGATATAATTTTCCCTTTCACGATTTCTGATGTCGAGGGCCTGGACTCTCATCCTCCGGACTCCCAAACTCCCAAATGTCGAATTCCCAATACGATACTCCTTCATGACTTTTTCTCTGCTGTTCATGAAGGTTTAACCCCCATGCATCTCCTGTCAGATCTAACGGTTGACGGTTGTTCGCTCGAGATCTGAAAGTTCAGATCATCTGTCCTGTGCGCTCCTCTTGCACTGCCTCCTGGACGTGGAAACCTTCAACGGTCTAGATCTCTTCGAAGCATCCGACAACAGTTGTTCCTCCTCCCAAGCTTTGGCACATTTTCTGCCACCACTTGGAAAAATTCCAATGTTTAAAGGCCTCGACCTTTGTTCTATTTCCTCTACGAGCTCCATGACTTTGAGTCCTCACCTACGCATATGAAAATGCTACTCCTCCTGAGCTTACTCCCGAATCCTTGAAGGATTCTGACTTCTGCACTCCTGCAGAGTCTTCGCACACAAAGTGTTATCTCTTCTAAGCTTCTCCGAGACTCAGACCTTAAGGAACTCAGTCCTTTTTCCTTCTCCCTCAGATGGAGAATTTGGATGCCCTCCTGGCACTCTGTCTACTCAACCAACCTATTGCTAAGTCTTCAGGGTGTTCACTAACCCTGCGAAGATCCTTCAGTGGATTCTTCTTCAAATTTACAGAACTCAAAGAGTTCTCTTCCTGTGCCTGTCTGCACATTGACTCAATGCCCTCCTGGCAGAGTTGTACAAAACTCCTCAGAGCTTCTGTCTCCTTCTGAACTCAGAGCAGAGTTCTTCCTCTATGCACTCTTGCACCTGCTTGATGCCCACCTGGCAGAGTGTCTAGAATCCTTAGTGATTCTGACTTTTGTTAAACTCACAACATAGTTCTTCTTCTTGTGCACTCCTTGCATTGGATCAATGCCCACTTGGTAGAGCTTTACAGAGCTCAAAGAGAGTTTCTATCTGCAACTGTGTTCTTCTCCACAACCTTGCCTCTTGAGGTGTTCAACAACCTCCAAGGTCTTCCTTGAATTTTTGATTTCAGCTTCTGTGCCCGCTTGGCATGCCTTTGTCTGAATCCGCAGAGTTCAAAAGTGCTTTTGTGCACTGGTATCGAGAGACCGCAGTACTCTGTCATGCCCTCCTGGCATGAAACCACAAAGAACCTCTCAAGCCTGAAGTCAAAACAACTCCTGCAAATGCAAACCTACAACATACATTCACAACATATAAAGAACACTCAGAGACATTCACTCAACATAGGAATTATACAGGAAAAACTGCTCCTTTGTATTAAATGGAAAATGCTTGTTTTTACAAGGGTGTTCTTGAGCTCAGACTTTAACAGAGTCTTGACTCTTACTCTTCTCTCTCAACTTACCAAAATGAGATACCATGATCTTTTTACATGAGGGGGCTCTTAGAGCACTTCCCTCCAACCTACCTACCCTATTCAATTACATCGAATGGGCTGTCTAGTACAGAATCAGATCTAGATCTCAGCCTTATAAAAATTAAATGGCTCCTTATCTACAGCCTGTACAAAGCATGGCCTCATGGCTCAACAACCTACAACATTAATTACATTCAAATTTCAAATTTGAAATGAGAGCTACGCCTCTCTTCATTGAATGCATGCGCTGACGTGGGCTAGCTAGATGGATGGCTGATGTGGAGAGATGCTCCTGCATCATAGGAGACTTCTTCTCATAAATATTGACCAAGGCATCCATGCATTCATTTGTTTTCATAAGAGGAGTCATTACAGGCATGATACTATCCTTTATTGAATCAAAGATTATCCTCTTTTATTTTTCTTGGTTCATCCTAAAAGTTGCTCTTCCTACATTTGAAGTAGGCTCCTCTACTTCAAAAGTTACAAACTAATCTAACACATGCTCCTATAGGATATTCATAACCTTGAGATTCCAAACATTGATGTTTGAATCTCCCTATAGCTTGTCTTCCACTCAAACTGAGATAGAAGAGGATGACATCTATGTAAAACTGTCTTGTGTTGATCTAGATCAAGCTTATTCCTAGACCTGTGTGGGCTCAAGTGCTCCAAAATTGAGCTCTTCACATACAAGGCTCTAATACCATGTTAAATTTTAAATATTGATTCATATATAGATATCTTTAACTTCTTTTTCAACACATTAAATCATTTAACCACAATATACTGAAAAACCAAATAGAAAAGAACAACGCAATGAACAAGATAACAATAATACACATAGATTTACCCTGGGGAAACCCAATATTGGAGAATACCCCAACAAATATCTTTCCTCTTTATTGATTAATGTGCTTGTAGGTACGAAACCTAAATAGGGTTCTACAGTTCAAAGAGAGAGGACATATAAAGAATTTTACACTTGTTTTGCTTACATATCTAGACAATACTGTAGATATGAGCCCATATAGACTCACCAAGACTTGGGGAACCTTAATGAAAAAAACTCTAGGGAAAATTGGGCATTGAATAACTTAGATTTGGGTTAGTTGAAAATCTCTAGAGAACTTCAACAAAACTGTAGTCCTATAGAAAGATACTTCTAGCAATTGATGTAGGGCTCTAATTTGAGGGCGTTCTATGGGGTTTGATACACCTTCAAGAGGGCTACTGGAAACCACTTAATTCTTATAAAAACTATGGCTGCAAACCTTGGATCAAGCCCCTCAAAATGTTTCATTGTAGGGTTATCTCTACAAAACTGGGCCAAGAATTTCTTCTCGCTTGATCTCTGTAATTGCAAGATTATACCCTAATCGTTCAATAGAGAAATATGTGATAGGGAAAGGGATTCTTGTTTATACTTGAATTGAACCAAGATACCATATGAAGCCTTTGATATGATCAAAATAGGGAAGTCATTGAAACCATAATTGAGTGTTGGAAATTACTGTAGATCTGAACTATATCTTGCGAATATTCCTCTTTTCTTTTTATGATTTCTTGCATCCTTCTAGAAGAATCAATATCTTATATTCTTTTTGGGTTAATTCAAACTTCTAGAAGCCATAAGGGGGTCATCACTTCAAGTTGGCATGGTCCTAGGCATAAATTTTTCCGTCCTTTTCTTTTAATAACTTAATAACACTTTATAATAATGCACCATTACAACTTAGGATTTTATCCTTTTAATTCTCCATTAACACTTTAACCTTCGCCTCTAGGACTAGGTGCAACATTTTCAACCACATCTTCTCCTTTTTTCAACTTGGATGGTCCTCACCTGCTCATAACTTCTTCATTACATCAATTAGAGGAAGATCCTTCCATGTGGTCATTTGACCCTCCTAGTTGTTCATATGCTAAAGTGACTCTTAGATACAAGTGGCCAGCTCCTAGAACATCACAGCAAGACCAGGAGGTCATTTCTCATATCAGTCTAGGTCACAGGACTTGTACATTCATATTGACACTTGCTAAACTTTACCTTTACTTTTTCACTAGGATCACAAGGTTTCTTGAATCATCTCCTTCATCCCGACTCTTGTCCTCACTCATAAGGTTTGTTCATCCACCTTCACTCTTGCCATGACTCATAATACTGGTTGATTATCCAAATCTCCCTGGATAGCTTCAGGGTGGCCACTTAAGGCCTCTCATTGGAGATTGTCTCCCGATGCTACTATTTTCAATAATAAATAATACTAAAACCTACCTATGAACATGAAATTCCTTTGTATTTCCATAATATTTACTTACTAATTTTATTCTTATGCATGAAAATAGATAAAATGAAAAAAATAGAGATCAATAAAATACAATCAAGAACAATCCAAAAAATGACACAAAGATTTTCTCTAGGAAACCCTTATGGGAGAAAACCCAGCTAGAAAGTGAGGTTGTTTTTCTCTCTTTTCTTTGGTATGGAAATAATACAAGGATGAAGGGGAAGGAACTCTCTATGGAGTTACATGAGACTTGTTGCTTGTTCGCTACTATAGAACATTACCCCCTATTTTATTCTCTCTAATTCTCCACTCTCAGTTGCTCTACATAGCTATGGAACAATATGGAATATTATAGAGTAGAACCCCTTCTCCTCCTAGTCGATCAATATTTAACGTAGGTCGATAGCCATCTAGGGGTAGGTTTTTGACTTCCTCAACCCTCAATTGTGATAGGGTTTTGAAACTTGTATAATATTATAGAAATTACATATGTGGCTAGCCCCATTTTGGTCTATGTACAAAGTGAAATATTGTAACCTATGTTGATTGATTGTTGTTCTAATAGATATCAAGTAATAAAAAATGTTCTAGATGATGAATTTTATAATGGTGACTCAAGCACATGTTTATTTTCAATCTAGCATGTACTTGAGCCATAAATAATGTAAAAACAGAAAATACAATAGGTGTAGTAAACCGAGATCACAAGAAGAATAACCATGCACAAGACACATGAAGTTATCCTTGGAAAACATTTCTCAAACAAGGGAAGAACCCAACAATACTTTGTTATAGAGTCAAGAGAATATCACGTTCACAACATAAACCCTAGCACACACAAGAGGGTTCTCTATGGTTAAGGACACTAGCACATAAAAAGAGTCTGCACTAAATTTCAGCTCTCCAAGTGAATGTGTTGAGTGAATGAGATTAATGATCCACAATGGGGATCATTCACTAATATATACATGACCTAACTCAACGAATAGACATGTATCTTCATTGGCAGAATAGGGTTGACTTGTACAACTCAATAAAAGAATTAGTCTTTTACATAATATTAATTGTCTTTACATAGTAGGTCCAACTTGTACCCTTCACAATACAAATTAGGGTGTTACAATAGTCTTACTCTTTGAAAATATAGCAAGGGGTCTCACACACATCCTCTAGAACTCTTCCACTAGGGACAATTCCACATGTGCTCAACCATAAGGGATGTCACTCTCAAACATATCAAATAAACTAAATCCATAAGAATAGGAACTAGAGAGCCATCTCAAGTTGAATCAACTAATTCCATAGGAGTACGATAGGAGACTATCTCAAGTCATCTCAACTCAGTCCAAAGGATCATGAAAAGAGACCAACACAAGTCATCTCAACTCAATCTAGAGGAGTATGACTCACCTATCACATAGGCATTCTCACAGATGATCTCAACTCAGTCCATAGGACTACGATATGGATAATGTCTCATTAAGATGCAATCATCAACACTCCCTCTCTTCTAGGGAGGCATTCTCCACCAGGACAAGTCTCTCACAGAAGTACTCGAACTTCATCCTAGCAATCAGTTTGGTGAAGAGTTCTGCAACTTGCTCGTGTGTAGAAAGGTATTGCACATGTACTTCTTTCCTCTGCACCATATCTCTGATGTAATGGTATTTGATCTCAATGTGTTTCGATTTATCATGAAACACATGATTCTATGAGATCTTCACATAGCTATGTTTATCACAATGGATAACGGTGGAATCCATATCATGTCTAAATAAGTCTACAAGGAGATTACAAAGCCACACTGCTTCAAGGATTTCCACACATAATTCAATGTAATCTTCTTTTGTGGTACTCAAATCCACATAAGTCGGTTTCTTGCTGCACCAGTAAACCATGGAAAATCCCAAAGTAAAATAAAAACCAAAGGTGTTCTTCCCATCCACCGCACTCCCTTCCCAATTTGTATCGGCATATCCCTACAATTACATGTCTATAATGAAGGCATATCTCAGTTCATAACCAGCCATGCCTTGTAAATATCTCAACACATGCTTCGCTGCTATCCATTGTGACTGTCTCAACTGACTCATAAAATATCTAAGTACACTCACTAAGTACACTCACTGCATAAAAATATATTAGGTATGGTGTTAACCAGATACAACAATGATTCAATCAGTCGTCTGTAAAGATGTGGATCAATCTCTCCTGAATCAGAAAAATTCTCTCTCATTTTCTTAAGATTCATCACCATCAGTGTAGCCATGGTCTTCCAGTCTATCTTCTTGAATTTCTTCAATATCTCAACTGTGTATTTCTCCTCACTCAACATAATCTCATCAGTCCTTTGCCACACTTATAGTCCCAAGAAGTAGTGCATCATACTAAGGTCCTTCCTCTCGAATTCAGAAGCCAATGCACTATTGCATTCAACAATAAGACTTTATGAACAAGTGAGGAATAAGTCATCAACATATAGACCAAAATCAAACACTCGTCACCAACAATGTTGTAGTATAGGTTGGGATCAACAACACTCTTGCTGAAGCCCAAACTCATCAAGTATCCATCAATATTCACATACCAAGAGAGAGGTACCTGCTTTAGTCCATACATGGATTTCTTCAACCTGTTCACATGAGACTCCTTCTCATGTATCATGAATCCATCTGGTTGCTTGATGTAAACTTCTTCCTCAATATATCCACTAGGAAAAGATGTATTCACATACATCTGATGTAGTCTTCAACCCATGTATGCGGAAAGGAAAATAATCGTACAGATGGAAGTGTATTGGGAAACACGAGCAAATGTCTCTTCATAATCTATTCCCTCCACCTAAGAGAATTATCCGGCCACAAATCTCACTTTGTACTTCCCGAAACTTCCATCAGCTACATGTTTGATCTTATAGGTCCACTTGGAAGTGACTGTAGACTTCCATTTTTGTCCCAAAACAATATCCCACACATCATTCTTCTTGATGGACTGATACGCTTCGGTCATAGCATCTTTCCAAACCTGCTGACCTATTTCTTATCCATGACAAGAAGGTTGAGTATCAATGATGTGGCTCATAGCTGAAGCATAGATCAAAAATATCTGTGGTCTCTTTCTCTCTCAGAATGTACCACGAGGAGCCACATGTCCCTGTACCTCGTGCAGAGTCTGTAGAGTCCATGCATGCTTACTGCAATGTCTCTAGCAACATCAACTAGAGCTATGCGATCAACTGGATTGGTAACTATCTCCCTATGAACTATTGAAGGGGGAGAAAGTTTTGTCTCTTCTTTCTTCTTGTTGTCAATCTCCATATGAGATTCTCTGGATCTTCGAAAGGATATATCTTCCTCAAAGGTGACATATTTTCTAACTTTGATTTGTCTCTTACCAGGGAAGTAGATCTGGTATGCCTTCAAAGATTCATTGTACACCAAAAATGTACCCTTTCTTCCTCCTTCAGAGCCTCATAAAGAAACCTTTTGTCTAAAAGTTCTGTTAGCTCTACTTTATTCTCAAATAGTTTGACTCCTTTTGAGTCAAGTGACTCCCTATGAAGTATGAAGGATAAAAATATGTCCTGGAGGAAATTGTGACATCATCATTTTCCTGTGTTGCAATCTTGGAGACATCCCATGCCTTCTCATGTCCTCTACTGCCTCTACAATACTTTACTAAGCAAGGAGAAATATGGGCTCCCATACTAGGGATCATGGCTCTTCAATAATGAAATAAGAAATCTGGCCTCCCGTACTAGGATAATAACCAACAAGGCCTCATGTAGGGATAACAACCAAAATGGCCTCTTGTACTAGGATAATAACCAACCAAGAAAATTTGGACTCCCATACCAGGGATAATGGTCCAATTCATGAGGGATCCCATACTGGGGATAATACCCTTCATTATAAAATGCAAGATACTATAGAGTAACGATGAAATCACATAAAGAATGTAGTACAAAACTTACCTTAGTCTATAATCACGCTCAATCTTTCTTCTGGTCTTCCTAAGAAATATGAGAAAGAGAAGAACTCCTCATCGTTCTTGCTTGCATTCCTTGATTGATTTTGATTTTTCTTTTGATCAAACTTTTGCTTTCCTTTATTCCACAAAGGAAAATTATTCGCATAGTGACAATGGCTTTATCATAATGGGAACCTTGCACATCACTAGCTTTGACATCATCTATCTTTCATTTAGCCTTCTCTTCATTGGTTGTTGTTGCTGGTAGAGTTCCTTCTATCAAATTCAATAGGTCACTCTCTTCTAGAGTGATGTGTAATATTGATTTCCAGGAGTTGAAGTTTCTTGATCCATCAAGCCTATCTTCCACCAAATTTATGTTCCTCATGGCTTGCAGATTCTTCAAAAACCCTAACGGTTAGGCTAGAAACCCTAGCATTTTTCAAGAGGAAGTATCTAGTAGGTTTGTTGGACTTATGAATTCCAAAAAGAAACCCTAGAGAGTCAAAATAACCCCAACAAGATGAAAAAGTACCCCAACGACTTGCAAAAAACCTATAAACTGAAATATGTAGAAACCCTAGAAACAAAAATCCAAAGTTCTTCAATTTTCAATATGAAAGTTGTAGGTGATGCATTGGAATAGGCCATACCTTTATGTCAATAATTTAGGCCCAATTCTCAAGGGAATGTGCTAAAGCTAGCTTGACAAGGAAAAGGGTAAGGGTTTTTTTTTTGCAGTTGCAACAAGGAGGTGACGACTAGCTTGGAAAGGTGTTGGAGTAGCTTCTACAATGTCTCTTCAGGAACACTGCTCTGATACCATGTTGAATTTTCTAATTGTGGCTCAATCACATGTATTTTCTTTTCAATTTAGCATTTACTTGAACCATAAACAATGCAACAACACAAAATACAATAGCTGTAGTAAACCAAGATCACAAGAAGAATAACCATGAACATGACACAAGAAGTTATCCTAGGAAAATCCTTCTCAAACAAGGGAAAAACCCAACAATCCTTTGCTATAGAGCCAAGAGATGATAAACTCACACCATAAACCCTAGTGCACACAATAGGGTGCTCTATGACCAAGGAGGCTAGCACATAGAAAGAGTGCGCACTAAATTTCATCTCTCCAAGTGAATGCATCGAGTGAATGAGATGAATGATCCACAATGAGGATCATTCACTAATATATACATGACCTAACACAACAAATAGACATGTCTCTTCATTCAAACGATAGGGAAAACTTGTACAACTCAATAATACAATTAGTATTTTACATAATATAAATTTTCTTTACACAGTAGGGCTGAATTGTACCCTTCACATTACAAATTAGGGTTTTACAATAGTCTTACTCTTTGACAATATAGAAAGGGGTCTCACACACATCCTCTAGTGATCTTCCACTAGGGAAAAGTTTACATGTTCTCAACCGCAAGGGATGTCACTCTCAAACAGATCAACTCAACTAAATCCATAAGAGTACGAATTGGAGAACCATCTCAAGTTGAATCAACTAAGTCCATAGGAGTATGACAAGAGACTATCTCAAGTCATCTCAACTCATTCCATAGGAGCCAAAAAAGAGACCAACACAAGTAATCTCAACTCATTCCAAAGGAGTATGACTCATCTATCACATAGGTGTTCTCACAGATCATCTCAACTCAGTCAATAGGAGTATGATCTCGAGAATGTCTCATGAAGCTGGAATAATCAATACTAGAGTGCTCTACATTTAGATGTTTTGTTTTCTTTCATCACTTGTGAATGCAATAGACATGTCTACTAATTGAACAAAAATAAGTCTTTTCTATGAGAAATGGAATGAATGTGTTTTACTATTGAAGTATTGAACTCATACCATGATAGAAAGAACCATCCATATAGCTTAACTGAAAAATAATCATATATATCGATGAAAAACTTTAAGTTAAGTTTATTAAGCATTATTAAGTCGATACGTGGTATTATTTATTGGATTTAAGTTATTCAATTCTCTTTCTAATGTGTTACAAGCATATCCACTTATATTTATATCTAATTAATTGAACAAACAATTGTTGCATGACATCTCTAAGCTTATAGATAGAGTTAAACATTGTGACTAGTGGCTTTGATAATTGTTGCAGGATCCCTAGACCCCCAGCTGGGAAATTCTACATAAAAATTATGAATTTGATACAAGTTTACTTAACTGATATGCTTTGCAAATACAAATATTAATGTATAATAAAAACAAATATATAGATGCAGAATGTAGATGAAAAACCCATGAGAATAAACACATTAATATTAATATAACACATAAAATAACACACAATAGACACTTTTATTTCAGTGAAAATAACACCAAATGAGTGCATACCTTCCATGTTCCTCCCATCCCTAGACCACACTGCTAATAACTCTCATCGGTGGGTCACCCCTGATTTGGAGCTAAATATCCACCGAGGTAAGGGATTTATAACTGGTCTAGGGTCTCTCTAACAACATATAAACTCAGATACATGTTCCCACTCAAACTAATATCCTATATTCTCTCATCCCCCACATGCATGTCCCATCCTAGGAAGTGCACCCCTTATTTTCTCAACAATTCTTCGGCTTCCCCACTTCCCTTATGGGGCTTCAACAATAGGTCGGATAGGAAGTCTCAGAGCCCTATATCTATAATTTGGCAGCTTTGGAAACCAATTCTCAGTATTTCTCTCACCTAGAGAGGATGCTCACAGGCTTGAAAACCCACTTCTTTAATGTCCTGTGGGCCTAACAACCCACCTCTTCAATCCCACTCCCCCACTAACCATCATCTTGGTACATGTACAAGTACGAGTAACATGAATGTACAACTGAAATTTGTATGGAGGTGGTGAGGTGAGAATGAATAATGATGGAATGAATAGTCAAATGTGTTAGGTTTTCAAAAACATTTGTTAGCATTAGATTTACCATAACATTTTGATCTTATTTTAACAGTCAATAATGGTATACTTAAATACGTAAGAAGTAGATAAACAACAACAAAAAGCCACAAATATTTCTCCTAGGAAAGCCCCAAACTCGACGAGAAACCCAACCAAATTTTCTTATAGAGAATATTTCTAGTATCCCAATATAGCCATGAACAAGCTCTATTCACAAGATAAAAACAAACAACGAACAAACCTTAATAACAAGTGCTTATCTCTTCTTGTTTTCAAACCCTAGAAAAGGTAGACAACTGAGTAGCACCACACAACATTAGCGTAACTCTCTAGAGGTAGCGCACAAGTGAAAGCACCAAAAACTACCAAGAATATACATCCCCAAGTGGGGTGCACTCTCCAAGAGAACTAGAAAACCAAAAATAGTGAAAATGCCACAACTACAACTACTAGCTCCCTAGTGCACACTACAAAAGGAGAATTGTCTAACTGTAAAAGTGAAATGATCCATTCATGTATTTATACTAATATGGACAAATTGAATATATATAATGTGTGAGCCTAGTCTCACTTATGTGAGCCCTTGTGGCCTCACTGTTATTGTGTGGTTGATATCTATTTTTTTATTTTAAGTTGGTATCAAATAAAGTATCGAGGAAAGAGCAGGTTTCTTGTTTGTTGCTTCTTGTAGTGATTACAAAGAGAGAATCTATTGTTTTCTAGAATTGGTTGCTCCAACAATCAATTAATTTATTGGCGCACCTAGAGTCTGCCTGGGGTCGATCTGGTATTTCTAATTGTGGGAAGCCAACATGAGAGGCCATGGAATTCCTACTCTGAATGAGTTGAGAAATGAGAGAAAACTCATTCAAGAAGTGGAGTGATTTGGCAAGGTACAAATTGTTGTGTGCAGTGAGTGGACATGAGGACTAGCAAGAGAAAACCTAGATGCAGAATTTATTATCTAGATGGGTTGCATCTAAACCAACGCACAAATTCCAAAGAAGGATAATCCAAGGAAGAGTCACAGTTGTGTTTTATTGCATGAAGGAATGACTGATTCCAAATAAGGAAATTCGAAAGTGACTATGCTCGAAGAGACATTGATAGATGGTTTGGATGGTTTCTCTATTGATAACCTTCATTGGATTCTTCTCATTTGATTTTATCCATTTTTTTAATTTTTTTTACTTCTCATTTGAGAAAACTTATGAAGTTGATGGTGAATATATTGAATCCCATTGTGGTCAGTCACATGTAGATTATGGTGTTTGTAATGAAGAAACTGCGATTAAGGAAATATATGATGATGAGAAGCCCCAAATGGGGTCACACGTCGAGTATACCAGACACCTGAAACAGAGCTGGGCTTGGCCTTAAATGTGGCAGGCCAATCCCCCATCCCCTCAACATTAAGGATGGGATCTAGCCCCAATCACCATTCTCACGACAAGGGACCTCTCCCTCACATGAACAGTCTGACGCTGCAAGCATTGAAGATGAGGGAGTTAATGGAGGAAGATGTCCCGTCGCTCCATCTACTTTTGAATAGGCCACGCCATGGATTCATCCAGTTCATTTTCTCCCTGCACCAACACTACAATTGTGAGCTTTGGTGCAATCACCAGACCACCCTTTGCATTTTTTCAATCTGATTTTTCAATCCAATGCCGCGAGAAAGAGGGAAGCCACGTCATGGCTCTGCCTGGTATACCCTTGCCACCCGACGTAAGAGGTTGCAAAGGATGGAATGAGCGATTTCAATGGCTTGGACCCATCTTGCGCACAGAGAAAATGTGGCCAGAACGCCTCCCATGGAATATGTGGAGGAGGTCTTCACCGAGGAGCCAATTCAGGTTCCTCTGAAGCATCTCCTCTTCACTCTGCTCGTTAACTGGTAGCCACCAAGCCAACTTCTGGAGGAAGACACCATGGTTTCCATTGAGAAGCAACAAGGGAGCAACACAGGAGTAGAGAAATTCTATGAGTTGCCCACCTGCTACATAGAGGAGGAGATACCGAAAGAACTTGACTCTCATAAGGCCGCACTCGTAGCTGGACACATTTTAGACAACATGGAGAGCGGTGAGGATGAAGGAGCAGGCATGGAGTAGCAAAGGGAGGCAATCCCAAGCGACGCTGAGGAGAAAAATATGAGAGGCACGATGAGGGAGGGTGGAAAGGTCCTCTCGCCACCTCCCAACTCATCCATGCATGAACAGTGGCATGTCCCGCCACCTTTCTTCCACCTGGAGCACCTGGAACTGTTGTTTGATTTGCGGGGCCAGATGGAGGACCAAGTCCATCATGTACTCCTCATGAGACAACAACTGGATATGATTTACGACACCTTCTCCAATTTGCTAATAGGGAAGATATGCCCAACTTGCGTGCATCCGTTCATGATTCCATCTAGGGGAAGAGAACAGGATGATGAGGCCGACATGGCCACTGGGTAATTTCTATGGTTATTCTTTTGTTTTGTTTAGTTTTATTCCTCAGGGTTATGATTATGATTCTAGTTGCATACTGTAAAAATTATAAACACAGTTCAGATTATGTAACACCATCCATCCTGGTTTCCTATGGGCAGGACATATGGCAAACCACCCACTTTTGACAAGGATAACATTAGCTTCTAGTTGTTCCGGTTTCTGCTAAATCGACGGTACAACTGGAAGCCTCGTCATAGATCTATATTTTGTTTCCACTTAATATAGCAGGGAACACCTCTTTTTTACTTAAAAGATTTAAATATATGATGATGAGAACATGTTTTTTGATGAAGAAAATTCTTCAGAAGAAGAATGGATATCGATTATGAAGGAAAAAAGTGTTATGGATGATTTTTTGAATGGAAAGGAAACCCTACTTGGAACAATAAACTAAGTGGAATTTAAACAAGAAGATCCAACATGCTTTATTGCTAAAGAATATGATGAATAAGAAGGCCTCACTGAGGATGATGAGTTTGTAGATAAAGAACACGTAGTTTTGCACTCAGTCATAGTTCCAGATAATGTTGATGAAGAATTAAAATTTATTGAAAATTCATATTGTGATGAATGCACACAAACAATATATTATGATGCAGAGATTAAATTCATTGAAAATTGGATAAACAAACCATATTATGCTAAAGATTGAGGGTCATTGAAGAAGAATAAAATTGCATTACAGATACCGAAATTGAGTCAATTTATGATGAAAACCCAATGGATATTGGAGAAGAAGATATTGAAATCGAAGAAATTTTTATGAAGTGGAGACCAGAAGAAATCTGTTTCTTTTATGAACTTATGTTGCATAAAATTGATGATCAAAAGCTCAATAGTGAAGAGAAAACAACAAAGAATGATATGTGGCAACAATTCACATACAAACAGTTTTTCGAAGAAAAAGCTGAAGAGGACAAGCATGGACAATCTGAAATAATTTTCAAATTGATGACAAACACACCAACAACAAGATTAAGGATAAGAATCTGAAGCATGGAATTTTTAGCAAAAGAGGAATGCTTAAATTGAAAATGCATAGAGGGTTCATATGGAAAAGGAGGAAGAGAAAAACTCACCCATACAAGGAGTTGAAATTTTTTTTAAGGTTATGTTTGAATTGTCCTTTGTAATGTTTTTAAGCCTAGATGAGACTAAGACCGACATACATGTTAGGTATTGACATTGTATTAGATACATTTCTCCATTAAAGGGGGTGTTGAAGAATAATGGAGAAATGCCATAGTTAGGAAATTGTTAGAACAAATTTCTATTGTACACTAGATTAGTGTTTGAGTGGTTTTCATATCCAAAAATTCATGAGGTTGTTAGAGGCTATCCTAGCCTATAAATTTGTATGCAATTTATCAAATTCAATATATAGAATGTGTGAGCATAGTCTCACTTCTGTGAGTCTGGGATCGGTGTTATTGTGTGGTTGATCTCTATTTCTGATTTTAAGTAATGTTTGCAATGTTGATAGATTTTATACCTCTTGGCACAAAAAGTTAAGATGGATCTATCCTAGTTTGCTATACAATTAACTTATTTTTTTTGTATTCCATATAAAAAATATGGTAGTAACATATGAATTAAATTAAATGATATATGATAATAAAAAAATTAAGTGGAAAAACTTATCATAATTCACTTGTTAGTACTCAAAGATGATATTTATCACTAATTGTTATTTTATGAAAAATCATATAAACATAAGTATAAAAGCACTCTTAAGTTGCTAGAAAGATTGTTGGATTATAGTATGCTTATATTTTTACTCATGATATAATTTCCAAATTAGAAAAGAAAACATAGTTATAAATACACTTTTAAGTTGCAAGAAAGATCGTTGATCTTAACAGGATTATAATAGCCATATTTTTTATTTATTTTTTCAAATATGGAAAAGGAAGGACAATGCACACCAAAGGAAAGAGGTCTGGATGTTAGCAAAAGATGAAGTTATGGAATAATATATAGAAGAAACTATTCCAGTGAACCAAGAAAGTTTCTTCAACACACATAAAATTTTTGACTCACCCAAAGTGAATCTTGGTTGTTTGTCTTAATATCCAAGTGATCCAGGCTATTGATTCTCCAAATTTCACAGTCTCCATGAAAACATGAAATTCAACCTCCCAAGCCAACTTTTAACTCTGCAACTTGCAGATTGATGTCATTAATCATCTCTTCAACCATTCTAAGTGAAATTTCGACCTAAATTTTCTTAGAAATTTGGGGGTTTCATTATGATTTTATAATTTTCCCCAATTTCGATAAAGATCAAACTCTGCAACAATGAATTTACCAAATTTGCACTAGTATTTGGCCCAAATGGGTCTGATGTTGAAACAAAATCTTTGATACCAATTTTTGATGTACCCAACCAAGGTTGGGTCATGCTAATACCAAATTGACTAATGCATTGATTGGAATGCGGAAACTACATATATAATCACACATAAACATGATATTATCATTAATTATGAAGATCTCATGAATGCAAATGTTAAACATGCTAAAGAATAATTAAACACACACAACAACATTCATGCATATAAATTACAAGATAAATGTAGCATTATATCACAATATTAAATAATAAATATCACAGTGACCAAACAAATTATATTTTAAAAATGTTTTACACAATCGACCCCACGTGAAGGAAATTACTCCCAACTATAGGCTCTTCTACACCAATTCTCTCTCAAATAAGCTACATTTGAGTTGGGGCTATGAGCCCAGAAGGATGGACAAACTCATATGGGTGTCTACAATCCACTATAACAACTCAAATACCCACTAAAAAATAGTGACATGACTCGTACAACAATTCCAACTTCCCATCTCTCTTCCCCATTAGTTTTCACAACCTAAGAGATGAGATTTCCTTCTTTGCAATATAGTCCCTCAAATAGCCTCCATCCCCTCCAGAGCACTATTATAGACCTTCCAAGAATCTCTCTACTGGGGGCTCCATGAAATCTAGCTACAATAGGAGTGCTCACACAAAATTTGCAAATGATATTGGTTAATTTCTTCAATAGGAATCACTCACAAGCATACCAACCTTATTCTCATCGTAATTACCAACTTCAACAAATAGTTTTCAATACCCACTATGGATGGCCACTCTTTTTCGACACTTGGCTATGTTTTTCCTCCCTTCTTGCTAACTATAAAAACTTGCCTTTCTTTGTACTTGAATTCCCTTCCTCTCCCACACTTTATTGACTAGATCATACTTCCCCCATTCTTGCTTGTACTTAGCCCATCTTATCATAACTAGGTCAGTTGACTGCCTCACCCAACCTCTTACATAAATTCAGTGATTGAGTGTCTATTAATTCAAAGGGAGGATGAGATGGTAATGATACATTAAATTAGGAAAATAACATGGGTTTTTCCCTTGGACCCCCCTTTATCCCCCTTTCTTTTGGAATCATAGCCCCTCCATCGTTACTAGGGTGCTATCCATCTCTTATCCTGGTAACTATGGTAATTATTGTAATTAATTATACAATTACATAGCTTGGCCCTTGACCATATTGATCAATACATTCTCTCAATACATGCCTTTGATCATATTAATCAATACATGCTCTCTAATCTTGTCCTCAAGAATTTGGTAAGAAAATGTGCCTTATCTTCTCCCAATTCTTGCAACATCCTCAATCAATGCATATTATATACTTGTTGCTAGCTCTTCTACAAGCATTATTGTGTGTATATATATATATATATATATATATATATATATATCTCTTATATATATATATATATAATAGAATAGTTAATATCTACACCCAAATTTTATTTGTCAAATAATTTTTTCATGGAATAACTTAGTAAAAGTTTTATTTATTGGAGAATCCAATTTTACTTTAGCATCTATGAAACCACCCTCAATAATTTGATAATAATAATTTAATGAAATTAGGCCCGATGAAAATATCTACTTTAACAATTAAAGCCTCAATCAATGCATTTTATATGCTTGTTGCTAACTCTTCTACAACGTGTGTGTGTATATATATATATATATATATATATATATATATATATATATATATATATATAATAGAATAAGTTAATATCTACACCCAAATTTTATTTGTCAAATAATTTTTTCATGGAATAACTTAGTAAAAGTTTTATTTATTGGAGAATCCAATTTTACTTTAGCATCTATGAAACCACCCTCAATATTTGATAATAATTTAATGAAATTGGGCAATGAAAATATCTACTTTAACAATTAAAGAAAAGTGTTTTCAATTATTAATTAAAAAATAATTTAAAGTGTTTTCAATTATTAATTAAAAAACAAATTTTTTTTTTTTAAATGAAAGTGATTTATTATGGGGAAAAAGACTTTTTACATCCCAATATGATGGAGATGTGTAATTCCTTCCATGTTAAACATGGAGTTGACACCACTTATATTAAAAACAAAATTGTGAATTTTTTTTTTCAATATGAGCCATAAATAAAATATTCCAAAGTCCACCTTAAATAAAATAATTTTATATCAACTTTATATATAAAAAGACATTTAAAAAAAAATAATAATGAAAAGATATTTCAATAAAATATTTCAATGT
>SNQJ01S0053685.1:94910-105398 GCA_010110895.2 Picea sitchensis
CTCCATGTCTAGGACCATGTGGGCCTCGAGACATGATCTCCTAGTTATCCCTAGATATCGGGGATAACAGGTACAAAACTAAGAACTACCTGATTCAAGAACAGGGTACCCCAGAACACATATGGGGGCCTTGGAACACATCTAGGGTCTTTCATCCACCAAGGTACAAGACTAAGGATCAACCCAAGCATTTAATCAAGGATTCCTTGGAACAAATCGAAGGGCCCTAGAACACATCTAGGGACTTACATCATCAACCTCCAAGGAACACATCCAAGGATCAATCCAAGCACCAAGTAAGGATTCCCTCGAACAAATCCAGGGGCCTTAGAACACATATAGGGACTTATATCATCATATACCAAGGAACACATCCAAGGATCAATCCAAGAACCAAGCAAGGATTCCCTGGAACATATCCAGGAGCCCTAGAACACATCTAGGGACTTATATCATCAACCACCAAGGAACACATCCGAGGATCAATACAAGCAACAAGCAAGGATTTCCTGGAACACATCGAGGGGCCCTAGAATACATTTAGGGACTTATTTCTTGGTCCTTGACTGAGAACCCAAACAATATACTAGGGGCCCTCACTAGGGAATTTTTCCATGTCTCTAACTACTTGGTCCCAAACCAAAAAATGTTAGGAGTGCACTAGGGGCCCTAGATCTCAACTAGGGTCTTATCTATCCTCCAAAGAATGACTCTTGTAGCTGCACTAATTTCAACACTCCCTCTAAACAAGAGAGGCATTATTAGAAACACAAAGATTGTCTTGAAATTACACATACTTTTTCAATGATAGAGGCTTGGTCAAAATATCGATGGTTTGTTCCGCCATCGGAACATACTGAATACCAAGAATGTTCTTCTGCATTATGTCCCGAACATACTGATATCTCATGTCAATGTGTTTTGTTCTGTCATGAAAACTAGGGAATCACTAAGAGCTCTAGTTATCATAGTGGATTATTGTGGGTTCCAACTAAGCATTGAAAAAATATGAGAGTAAATTTCTTAGCCACACTGCTTCTCTACTGGAAGCACTTGCAACAATGTATTGTGCCTCTGCAATGCTCTAGGCTATGGATCCATGTTTCCTGTTGGACCAGGAGATCATAGTTGAACCCAAACTGAAACAATATTTGTAAGTACTCTTCCAGTCCATTGTACTTCCCATCCAATCTGAATCTGTATATCCATGAAGCATTACACCTCCATTGGAGGTGTATCTAATCCCATAGGATATATTCTGCCAAACATAAATGAAAATATGTTTGGAAACAACCATATGAATATTTTTCGGTTCACACATGAACTGGATGAGGGCATTCACTGCATAAAATATGTCTAGTATGTACTAGATACATCACAGACCTAATGATATGATGATAAATGGTGTGTTCTTCTCAATTTGAACCTGTAGCTTGATGATTTAGCTTCTTTATGTTAGAAACCATAGGTGTGTTCATGGACTTATAGTTCAACATGCCAAATTTGCGAAGAACGTCACTTGCATACTTGCTTGTGAAAGAAATATCTCACCATGTTTCTGCCACACCTCTAAGCCAAGAAAGTAATGCATAAGATCCAAGTCCTCCATTTCAAATTATGCTAAAAACTCCCTCTCAGTCGGAGTTATCAAATGTTCCTCTTCTATAAGGAATAGATCATTCACATATAATACTAAGATAACAAGATGATTATGTACAATATTTATATAAATATTGGGATCTTCT
Organism: Picea sitchensis; assembly: GCA_010110895.2. NCBI lineage: Eukaryota > Viridiplantae > Streptophyta > Pinopsida > Pinales > Pinaceae > Picea > Picea sitchensis. The sequence goes on from SNQJ01S0053685.1 coordinate 96,656, forward strand.
ATACTCTTGGTGAATCTAAGACTCTGAAAGAAAACTGTCAATACTTACATACGAAGCTCTTGGAGATTGTTTCAATCCATACATGACCTTATTTAGCTTGCAGACATGGGATTCTTTCCCATGGAGAAAAAAAACCCCAAGATGCTCGATATAAACCTATTTCTCAACTTCACCGTTAAGAAAAGTAGTCTTAACATTCATTTGGTGAAGTTTCCAACCAAAAAGTACAACAAGAGATATAATCATCCTAATGGAAGTATACCTGGTAATGAGAGAAGATATCTCGTCATAGTCAATTCCTTCTAGCTTTGAATTTTTCAAAACTGCCATCTGTTGCATGTCATGGCCTAACTCACATACTAGGACTACTCCCTCTTAGTCTCATAATATGTCTTCCTCCCTGCATGTGCAAACTGGCTCCCTCTAAACCTACAAGATCCTTTGACTCTGATCTGGTGTCGTATCTCTTCAAGATGTACTTGGTGTGGATACCAAGTTTAATATGAAAAGATGATTCAAACTTATTTAGATCTTGTCCCATGGATAATGGTTCGATTACAATCTGAGGACTCTCGATTAAAAAAGGGATATTTGTAGGGTTCCCAAAACGATGGAGAAATACCCCAACTACCAAGATAATGTTTTGGACTCCTTAACCAAGAAACAACCCAGCCTAAAAATGACTCAAAAGGGTACATGTTGGACTCTCATATCGGGGACAATATTCCATGATATTGTTGATTTTATATCAACAAGTATATGCTAAGATCACAACTTCCTTGATCATGTAACCAAAATATAATTGAGATTCTAACAACAACATTATCACATCTCTTCTTCATGTCTTTAGTAGTCACATACTTCTATTGAATCCAATGATTAAAATGGAAATGAACCACACCTCGACTCCAAATTTCCACTTCAATATATTACTCACAAAGATGAATCCTGGAATTGTTCAAAGATGAAAATAATTCTCTTTTTCAATAGATTCATGCATTAAGCCAAAAATGTCAGCAAGCCGATTTAGGAGCATGCGATGATAGAAAACCATAGGCTTAAGCTCCAAAATATCCTCTGAACCTTTATTTTGCAACTAAGAGATCAACTTACCAATAAGGATTATATCAACACTAGCAGGAATCTCCCAAATGTGACTATACTGTCATGATAAAATAAATCCAAATTATGTTTCAAGAAAACTGATAAATGTCTCTTATGCAGACAGAATAATATGATTATAAGGTAAGTTATCTTTGATAATCCTAACTATCTCCCCAACCATAGATAATGGGTCCAAAGCATGTAAAGACTTTAAAAACTTTTGACAGTTGTTGATTTCGTTTGATTGGGTGTAATTTAGGCTACGAGGAAGGAGAGGATGGCCATCATATTACGATTTTTCAATCATCCAGTCTTAGAATATCATAATATTCTGATATTAATAAAAACTCATTGGTCATAGCTTCTTCTATTTTCCAAGAACATGCCCTTAGTAGCCTTCATCGAAAAAGTTTATTTTTTCAATCAACTAATAGGAGATCTAAATATTTCATGTAGATGACACGGAAATACTGATCCTTAACAAGAAAGGATTAGGTAAGGTACCCGCCATCAATCTAGGTTAAAATTTATCTTGATTTTATTCTTGAAGGACTTCATTAGGTGTTTTCAACAAAAGAAGAGAACTGCACCACTTGATCAATTATTTCTGTAGGTTCAGAAAAATGATAGCATTGCACTCTTTAATCAAGAAATAAATCAACACACTTTTTAAATCACTTCTCATGCAATCAACCACTATAAATTTCAAACTATCTTGTTCTTTTCAAACTAAGTATTTTGAGTTTGTTGAAAATATGGAGGATAGACATATTTTTCTCTTCCACAAAAGAGATATCACTTCAAGTTCAAGTGAGATGTGGGGCTTTCAATATTGCTTCAGTATTAAAACAAAATCATCATCCATATTTAAAACATGGTCTTAAGGCAATGCTCAACCTGCCCAAAAAATGTGTATCAAACATACCATTACCTCCTCTGAAAATTAGATTTCTTTCTGCAATAGGTCAGTTACGAAATAAATCTCCTTTTCACTACAAAGATCTTGCCTTAGATGTGTACTTGAATTTCCTCAATCTTTCGGGGTAGGTCTGTAATTTTCCTTTGAACTGGAGTGGCTTCGATTGGTGCTGGAGGTAGTTTCTAAAAGGATTAGGTCTCCTTATTTCTATAAAATGTCATCCTCAAGTTGCCTCAAGAATTTATCTAGATGTGAAATTGGATTGCACAAAACAGGGCTAGGAAATGATGTTGGTAAAGTCCATAAGGACTTGGACCAACTCCTATAATCAACCTAGATCTATTGTTCAATACTCTCAAATTTGACTTGGACCTGTGGTTGCCTCATCCTTAAAACAAGTTGGGTTCTAGAGTCTGACAAAGGAGTCATATTGTAAACAGGATAAAACAAGCTTACTGTTGATCTACAAAAACAATCCCTTAGATGTGGATATATGCAGGCTCCAGAGTTTGTCACTAAAGAGCTTTTTTCACACCCTATGCTCTGATACCATGTTAGATTTAGGGAAAAATAGAAAACAATTATAAATTTTTACTAATTTGCTTACTAATATAAATGTAGACGTAATTCTAAACATAAACAAAATTTTTAAATGTAGATTAAGTGTAGAAAATTAAATCTTACCTTTAGCCAAGAGATGTACCTGACATATGGATGTTGTCCCTTTTTTTTTATGCTCAGAAATTATTTTAATAATCATGGATCAAAATGCAAGATATTTGATCTCTACCATGATGTTAGATAGACTGTTTTTAAAAGTAGAGGACCACAAACAAAGCTGAAGAAAACACCCACAACAAACTATCCAAAATTGCACTGTAATACAATCCCTTCAAACTAAAAAGGTACCAAGCAATAGGACAACAAGAGAGAAACCCTTCAAGCAACAAAAACACCAGCAAAAGGAAAAATAAGAGGGAAAATCACCCACAGATAGGGACAATAAGTCGTGGTACCCTTAACAACATATAATAGTAGGAAAAGAAGAGGACGCGACACAAACAGAGGTACTAAGAGGGTCTACAACTCACATAACCAACTGAGGAGAGGTTCATGGAAGCAACAAAATTATCCACTGCTCTTGATAGAATACCCACAAAAACCAAGCAAGAAGTCCAGAAAATACACTTACATCCAAGGAGAGAGGATTGTAGTATCTCCTCAATAAAACTAAAATAAAGCTCCCAGCCAAACAATACCTCAAATCTGAAATAGAAAATTCACTTAGAGAAGTCATGCCATAAACAATATGAGGTAGCCGCAACAAGTTTAGACTAGGAAGAATAAGGAGACTGAGTGTAAGTGAATGAGAGAGGGGCTGGATTTTATTTATAGCTTAGGTGGGCATGTTAGGGTTTTATAATTTAACCATATCTTTAGGATTAAGTCAAACCCTAATAAAACAAATAAAACAAATAAAAGATTTAATAATTAATTAATATTTTTAATTAATAAAACTATTAATTAAAAGTCAATAAAGTCAAAGTGACTTATAAAACCCCAACACTACATTAAACAAGGAGGAAAACAAAAACAAGAAGGGGGGTACTACAGGATAAGGTGAAGGGGTTCTTCTTCAATTGAAAAACATGTCCACATAAGTCTCATGATGTATTATAAACTTTTATCATCATTGCATAGGAGGAAACATCCATGATGTGATCATGTCCATCTTTGTGGCTTCTCCTAGGTCTCATGGCCCATCCTGGGAGAGAGGAAGAACATCACACATCATCACATCTTGGTACACAACCAAGAACTACCTAGTTCAAGACAAGGGTACCCCAGAACACATATGGCGGCCCTAGAACACATCTAAGGACTTTCATCCACCAAGGTACAACAAGACCAAAGATCAACCCAAGCATTTAAGAAAGGATTCCCTAGAATACATCCAGGGGCCCTAGAACAAATCTAGGGTCTTACATCATGAACCACTAAGGAACACATCCAAGGATCAATCCAAGCACCAAGAAAGGATTCCCTGGAACACATCCATGGGCCCTAGAACATATCTAGGGACTTATATCATCAACCATCAAGGAACACATCCAAGGATCAATCCAAGCACCAAACAAGGATTCCATGGAACAAATCCAGGGACCCTAGAACACATCTAGGGGCCCTAGAATAGGGGCAGAATAAGAAAGTGATGGGAACAAACACTTAGATGGATAGGCCCATGGTTTTTAGCTCATAATCATTTGAACACTGGGTTGAAAGAAGCACCTCATACATATTTCATTTCTGTAAAAAACTCAAGGTTGGTAGAGTAATTTGACAAAGAATTAACACCTTAACATTACAAAGAATCGATAAAAGCTCGAATATGATATATTGGGAAATTGAGGACGCAGAAAAAAATGGGAATTATATAATATGTCGATCAATATATGTGATGAACTCATGAGGACAAATGAATCGATACATAGTCATGATTGAAAGAAAGTTAAATCCTGAACACTATGAATAAAGAATAAAAAGGAAAAATGATATTATTTAAAGTGTAATTTTATCATTTAAATGAAAAGGTACATTGGTTCAATATCAAAAGACACAATGTTTCAAACTCATACCTATTGGGAGACTATATAAACAAATAAGTTAGGTGAAAAAAGACGTAATTGAATTTGTTGAACTATATGTATTTATATGTAATAGATTGAATGAAGGTTCATTCTATCAGGTTGGTGCCTTTTTACAAGATGGGTCTTTTATGAGGATTGGATTCTCACATCTCAGTTGGATCTGAGATCAACAAGATGGGACTTGTTATGAGGGTTGGATTTCTCATTTCTCATTTGGATCTAAGAACTACAAGTTGGGTCTTGTAACAGAGAATTGGGTCTCTCATAATTGTTCAAAGATGAAAATTGATCTTATGTATTCATTCGATTTAAATAAATAAACAAAATATTTATTTTTTTATATATTGGTTGAGAAATTGAAATAAATATATGGTGTTCAATTAATTTATGAAAAGTGAAAATTTTTCCAAATTTTTGTGACACTGATCTCAAAATGACATTAGATTCTCAAAATAGATAGATGATTTTGCAAAACTAGAAAACTCACAAGTCTTAAAATATTAGATTTGATTCATCTCCTTTGACATGAATTACTTCCTTGAGTTGGCTGGAATATTTTATCATTATGATTCTTAATCAAAGTTAACTTTAAAAAGCCTATGTTTTGTAGGTTTAAGGACATACATTAAATGAATGCATTTATGCTTCAATAAGCATGTATGTTATGATTTTTTAGATTTTGAAATCCACTTTTGTAAAATAACATGGGATTTTTAAAATACATAAGTGGATTAGAATTCCAATAGGTCCAAGTAAAGCTTAGTTTCAACTTGGTTTTTATACATTATCCCACAACCTTAACCTTAATTAATAATTTCACTATTAATAAATAAATAAATATTCATGGCCTTAAGAAGGAACCATTCATCTAATTATATATTTTCTTGGAGACATAATCCATCATTAATCTTATCAATTATCATAACATAATTATTGCATATATAATTGTATACTACTCTCATTCTACAAGCATGCCATATGAATCTTCAAGCATGTTGATATGCACTAATGTGATTCTATATGAACCAATCATTCACAATCAACATGCCTACTAATGCATATATGCATTCTATATTTAATGTATGCATCGTGCATCACTTCCAGTATGCACTCTAATGCATTTTTGTTTCAACTTCTTGTCATTCTATAAATATTATTGAATCCCTCTAGATCTGTGCATTCCTATGCACTATTATTATGTTCATCTATGCACTATTATTATGCTCATCTATGCACTATTGTTTTCTACCCTGAACATTTTCCAACCAAGCCTAACTTAGCCATTTTTCATTTCTAGCCAATATGTTTTATTGACAACAACCTCCGCTTATGAAAATTTTCTCCAACTTTACATTGTGAGAACATTCCATCACCTTGGAATAATATAACATTTTTTTTATCATTCCATCTTTTTAATGTTGCAATGTCTTCTCACTAGCTTAACCATTTTCATTATGGCATCCTTTGCCATTATATCTAGTTTTCCATTGCGTTTCCTCAACTTTTTTTTCTTAATATATCTTTGTACTTATATAAAAGGAAAGCAATGAATCAACAATGAATACAAAAAAATTAAGACAATGTATACCATACACAAGGGGGTTTGGCGAAGTTGGCATACACTGCTAAGGAACACTATGATACTCGAATATAAACAATACGCTATATGCAAGAACAACAATTTTATATTATCATCAAGGAAGTGAAATTGAGAAAATTACAATATCAACATTCATCACTTCCTTGCCTCCTCAATTCTATCATATCCCCCAGAGTTATAATCAATACATTGCAGGGAGGGCGTGTCACGATAAGAATAGGTAACAAATAGGTATTGGCTCTTTTACATTTTTGTTCATTTAAGAATAGGTAACAAACTCCAATAGTTAGTTAAAGATATTAACAAATTATAACAAACATGCAATTTGAGGAGAATCCATTTTAAGAGTCAATAATAATGGAAGAGAAAACGTTCATCATTTTTTAATTGGCAGTTCGAATCGGCAGACTGGACAAGTATTTCGGGTGTCGAGCCATGGGATTATGCAACTGTCGTGAAACATGTGGTGGCATGGCAGTTTGCGGGCTTTCTCGTCCAACTTAAATGCTTCCAAACAAATGGGGCATGATGAGCTGCTCATATGTGCCTCTGAAATCGTTATGGGAGCCAACTGCCGGACGGCGGATGGATCTGCTGCTCGGACTGGTAACGCTGATTCTGTGGCCACAGATTCTCTAATACTTTCTTCTACGTATTCCTCCAGAGCTTCCCCCAGAGCTTCTGTGCGTTCCACCAGAGATTCACTAAGCTCTCTTAAATTATTACTAATCTCTCGCAACTCAGCTGTCACCTCAGCTGACAACGGATTCCTTGGGCTTCCTTGTCCTTCCTTTTCCATATTTGAAAAAATAAATGAAAAGGATGGCTACTATAATTCAACGATCTTTCTTGCAACTTAAGACTGTATTTTTACTTCTCTTTGCTTTTCTGATTTTGAAAATAGAAGCATGGCGTCGCCTTTATACCATTCTACGACCTCTACCGAAGCGACGCCACGCTAGTCTTTATTTTTTCTATGGAGTTAACCGGCTCTATAATTGGCCGACGCTACTTTTTCTAGAGTTAACCGGGTCTATAACTAGGCACGCAATAACTCATAATGGAAACTATTTAGTTTAGGTTGAAACAATATTTTGGTTCTGAATGAAACTTTTTAAAATGATTTTAATTAGTAAAAAGTTTGTCTTTCTTTTACTAACCATCTATGAATTATTTAAGGTTGCATAGTTTTTCTTAAAAAAGGATAGATAACTTCCATTTTGGAATAATTATCATCTCTGTCCACTAACAATTAAATTATGATAAGTTTTTTCATTAGAGGTGGGGGTGTTGCCTAAGAGCCTGACTATCTTTATGGCAAACTTGATGGAAGAGGTTTAATGGAATATTAATGGAATCTTGATGGCTTAATGGCATAAGGGCGGAGGCGGGCATAAGGGTAGATTGATTCTATCTCTCGCCTCTTTATCCAATCTGTATCGCCTCTTATTGACTGGATAGTTGTGGGGAAAGGTGAAGTCCCTCCTCCAATAGTACAGACAAATAGATAGGTGGTGATAACCCTAAAAAATAGGCCGGCCATTGGGGAGTTTACAAGCCATCAAGAAAGTTTCTCACTTTGTCAAGACCATCAAAAGAGAGTTTCTCACTCTGTATCCCTGTATCCCTGGCAGACTAAAGGGCTAGTGGGAGCAAAAAGGCTAGAGTTAACAGACTCTATAATTAGCCTACTTTTTCTAGAATTAATTATCAGACACTACTTTTTTTTTTTAAGAGTTAACCGGGTCTATTTTTGATGAAAAAAATTAAAAAAAATTTAATTAGATAAAACTTTGTGTTTAACATTGAAATCCATGCTTTTTTAAACCACCTATGAATTATTTAAGATAACATAGCTTTTCATGAAAAATGATGATCAACTTTCATTCTCAAATAACAAACAACCAACCAATCATAACTATCATCTTTGCCTATTAACAAATAAACTATGTTAGGTTTTTTCATTTAATTTTTTTTATTATTATATATCATTTAGTTTAATTCATATCTTAATCTCATGTTTTTTATACGAAAATAAAAAGGAAAAAGCTAATTATATAACAAATTAGAGTAGATCCATCTTAACTCCTTGAGCTTAGAGGTATCAAATCCATCAAAGTTGCAAACCTTTCTTGAAGTTTTTTTTTTTTTTTAATTTAAAAACAGTTTTTGAGCTTGAGGGACTTGATCACTCTTGTAGCATGATAGATCCAAAGATCTGAGTTAAGATGCACTAGCTCTTTATAGAGAGAGAGAGAGAGAGACTGCACATGATACTTGGATTTATGTGCTAAAACAACATTGGGAGAAACCTTCCAAGAAAACCATACTTTTGATGACTTAGAAGGTGAGGAAGAAGGTTAAAATATTGTGGAAAATATTTTTAAATTGGGGTCTAATATTGGTATTTAAGCAAGACATTCTAAGAGAATGTGTTTTTCATCTTTAATCCTATTTTCCACAATATTTTCC
>SNQJ01S0053686.1:11152-56208 GCA_010110895.2 Picea sitchensis
GGACTCAAGAGCCCTCCCTTGGAGGAAGAGGGGATCCATAAGTACCCATTTCTCTTTGGTGTTTTCCCACTAATACAATTTATCCATTGGTGGCATGATTATTGGTCATATTGATTGATTTTTGGTTCAAGTTTCCTCATGCATTTTAATTTCATTTCTTTAGTTATTTATTTAATTGTTTCTAGCTTAGTTGTTTGTTTATTTCATGTGATTGAGTCATTTGATTCATACACTAACTTATGTCCTGTCTAGAAGACCCAACTAGACTTGCAAGTGTCCCTCTTTTGCTCATTCAAGTGGAGAAAAGGAAACAACAATAGTCAGTTGTAGTTTTTCCAAGCTAGAGCTAATGTCTGAGGTACGTTCAACATTCTGGACTATCTTAGGTTTAGCATCCATTCTGACTCGTGGGGCAGAGAAAGGATTGACTTTAGATGATGATAGGTTGTCTTCAATCCTTGTAGCTACCTCTTGGGCTTCTTGGATTGTTTTAGGGGCTTTGTCCCTTAGGAGATATCCCAACTGTTCTGTAAAGGATTTGGTATAAAGAAAGATAAGGAAACTATCAGAAGGATGATGGCTCACTGGGATCTTCTGCACCAAATTTTCAAATTTCTCATGGAATTATCTAACGGTTTCATTCTCTTATTTTTTGAGGTTATTCAACCTTATCAATAGCATGTTGGGGTATTCCTTGACACTCTATTGTTTGAGGAATATTTCCTCTAATCTATCCATGGTTTTAATACTAGCATCGGGAAGATCATTGTACCAATGTCTAGAGCCATCATGGAGGGTAGCAGAGAACAATTGCATAGTTATATCCTCAACATCATCACTAATCGGATTAAGTTAAAAGAAGGCCCAAAAATTACTCATATGATCCTTGGCACTGACTACATCATTACCAGTGAATTTAGGAAACCATTTCTCAATGTCTCATACTTAGGGGGCATTTGGCTAGGGTATCTTGGTATGCTTGTCATGTCTAATGGTTTGAAGAGCTTGGATGACCATTTCTTCTAGTTATTATCTTGGTTTGGATTAACAGTCAGAGTTCTTGCACTAGACATCATGTTCAAAGGAATATTGCCTCCAAATAATGATTTTTCTATAGGAGAATTTCAAGGAGGTTTTCTTCTAAAGAACTTGGGAGGGTTGGTATATCTCCCTGAATTTTGTGGATTCGCCAGATAATTTTCTTGAATTTATAAAAGGGATGAGGGAATCACCCTTGGTTCATTCGTCAAGTAAGATTTGTAAAGTAAATGCTTTTGAGGAAAGGCTTACTGAAAAGTGTCGTCTTTGAGGAGAATTGACTCAGTGTTCCCTGACAATGGTGCCAAAATGTTATCGTGCAATTTGTACTTTCCCCAAAGCCAAAGGCATGTGAACAATAAATTGGTGTAACTGGAGGCCGTCCTATCACTGTCACCTAAACAAGACACCTCTTTATCTTTACGAGAAGTACCCCAAGGGAGACATCCCTAGTGACCTGGGGGTTTGAGAAGGCTAAGGTAAGAGTATCAAGAAAGCCCCACCCCTCTCATAGGTCACTCTAATCAGAAAGTCCCAAAGGTTTTAATAAGATGAAGCAAAGTATTTTTAAGTGTACCTTCCCAGAACAAGACAACAAGACAAATACTATTTTCAAGTACCAATTGATGTTAGTGCTTCATAAAACCATAGAATTTGAATAAAAGCATAAGCTGATATAGAAAATGAAGCAATAGGAATATTTATAACAGAAATGTATATATAGTAATAACTTCACAATTATGCCTCAATAAATCTTCAATAATGACAAAAAATGATAACCTAAACTTGGAAAAATGTTAGTATTTGTCAGAAGCAATGAAGGCAATGTAAAATCATCTCTAAAACTTTCTTTTAAAATGCTTTTGCTACTGTTATAGATGGTTGTAGCAATATTTTACAACATCAACAAGATAGTTAGTAGGTTAGTTCAATATAAGGTTATAAATGGTTAGTAATGATCTTAAAGTAGATGGTTTAAAGGTTGTTTTCGTCAATCAATCACTTGTAAGGTATGAACTAGTTCCTTTAGGGTAAATGGAGTCACTATTGCAGCGACAATTATTTTAGGGAAACAAATGATAATTGGTGAGCTAAAGGAAGAGGGAGGATGGTTGAGGTGTTAGTAACCTAAGGCCTCAATGATCCAAAACCCTAGAATGAAAAATTGCTAGGAAGTAGGTAACCCTAGGCCCTAGCAATTTTCCTTCTTCTTTAGGTTAAGCTTGAAATAAAAGTATGAAAGCTTAATGAAGCAATAGTACTACAGTGCTACTAAGGTAGGGTTCTAGTATATCCTTCAAGGGAGGTGTCTTCTAGCAAATCAAGTAGGTGAGAAGTTTGGTAAGAAAAGGACAATAACATGTGATTTTCTCCTAGGGTTTCACACTAGCAATTTCATAATCTTATAAATGAAAAAGTAAATACACCATAACAATTCAAAATAAAGAAGGATTGCAGATTTCTACTTACTTCACCAAGAATAATCTAGTCACAAACCCTAGTGGAATAATTTCCACCATGAAAATGCAAAAATACACCAAGACAAGCTCCCTCCAAGAGTTGTGCACCACTTAGTTCAGCCAATAAGCCTTAAAAGAGGTCGAATTTCAGACCTCACACTTGTGTGAGTGAAAGATGATGAAAAATATAAGAGAATTTTCTCTTATTTATACAATACAAGTGACCTTTAATTAAATTTTAGGTCAAAAAAGGTCGACATATCTAGTTTACATCAAAAATCAAGTTTTACATAAACTTGACAATAAAAACCCTAATTTTATATTTTTATGGTGACGTGATGCCCCTCCTAGGGTGTCGTTGGGGCCCCTCTTAGAATGTTATTCCTCCAAAGTGAAACGTTGGGCCTCAAAACCCTTTAGAAACTACCACACATGCCAACCAAGCTGTCCTCATTCCTAAAACCCCAACTTGATGACATCAAGGCTCAAAATGATGATGTCAGGGGCCTTCAAGGGACAACATCATGGAGGGAAGGCAAGACCCCCCTAGGTCTAGGCCTGCCAATGTGCCTCTGCTGGAACGTCCTCCCTTTTCTCTGGTGCAAGCCTCTAGTATCCCTCTGCCCCTGGCTAGGGTATCAACATCCATCTGGTGGGAATTTATCCCTATGGAGGTCTGAGCTAATCGTCTCCCCATATGTACCTTTCCATCGAGCATGGTACTGCAGAAAAAAAAAGTGCGCCCTCCATGGGCTCATAAGTCACAGGGATCATAGAAATGTTAATCACATCTAATAATCAAGTTACCCAAACATGTGCATCAAAACCCCCTTTACCCAGAAAAATGTTGGAATATGTTATGCTATTTAACAAGACAGGTTTGGAGAGGGTCTCAGGATGTCTTATTGGGCGAATCCTCCTTAGGTGTGGGGTGTTTCCAAGTGAAGACCAATCTAGGTCATGTAAATGCATGAGATGGTGTAGGGGATGTTCGGGAAAGGGGTGCAGTGATGACAGGGAAATGTAGGTCTTACCTGTGGGTGCCTTTGTAGAGGGTGAGCTACACCTTGTCATGGATGCAATTGTTTCCTAGCCCATTCAATGCCTTTTTTCTCTTTTTCTTACTATTTTTTCTTTCAAGAGAATAGATGGAGGACACTGCCATGGCGTGGTGACCAGTGGTGACAGTGTTACCCACAAGCATTTCACAGAGATGAGAAGGTTGTCTCGTGATGAGACCCCCGTTCTCTTAGCTATGCAACCAAGAGCCACTACTCTGGTGTGGTGACTAGATGAATAGTAGTGTCATACCTCTACATGCACATGGACCTAATAGGTTGTCTCATGATGATACCCCCTATCCACCAGCTAGGTCTTGAGTTATTTTATTTTATGGGTCCCCCCCTTTTTCTTGCTGCGAAGCCTTTTATTTCTTTCTAGGGGATCCTTGGGTGAAGCATCTCAAGGTTTGATCTTGGATTTTAAAATTTTCCAGCTACTTTTACCCTTTGGACCTTTATACCCTTCTTCCCACAAGGCAAGGTACAACCCTTACTACCTTGGAAAACCCAATTCCTGAACCAATGTAGGGGATAGATGAGAGGGAAAATGATGAAAAGTGATATGTATGGAAGTAATGGATGATGACCTTTCATAGACCCACCCAGTGGAAACTCATCCCTAAGGGAACCAACTTACTAGGGCACTCTATCACCCCCCCAGGTATGGACAAGTTAAAAGCCATAATTTCCAAGCAAACGTCATGAAACAAAAGAGAATTCAATGAACATATTCAAATGTTTTAAGAATCAGAGTGACACATACCATGATACCCAAACATATTACCTCATGGAGCAAGACCTACTACTACTTTAGAACCAGGCCGATGGGATGGATGCTGCTACTGTTGATAGATGAGAGGCGTTGAAAAAAAAGATGGGCCCTCCAGGGCCAAGCTAGTGTCAATATGGCTCTCGATACTCCATGTCTAGGACCTGTGGGCCTTGAGACATGATCTCCTTAGCTATCCCTAGGATAGGATATAACATGCATTCATTTGATCTTTAGTCAGTCACCATATGCCCGCTTATCGACCTCTTGTTGGTTGACCTCTTTGACTTGCTGGCGATTACTTACCATATTGAACCACCGTGACCTTCAAATTCGACTTTATCTGGTCGACTAACCTCTACCTTCAACTTGTTTTGAATCTACCTCGACCCTCGATCTGTTGTCGATCCAACTCAACTTCGATCGTCATTGGATCCACCTTTACTAGAATTTCATTACAAATAATATAACAACCCATCATTCTACCACTTGTTGTGTTCTTTGTTGAAGTGAGGAGATTCCTGAACTTCCATTCATAGACCTAGGGAAGAAATGCCCATTGTCTCTTTGCACCAAGAGAACTTCACAACACTCACAGACTTGGTCAACAAGTCTGCTATGTTTTCCAACGTGTCTATTTTCTCTAGTAGCACCTTGTTACTTTCCACCATATCTCTTACGAAATGGTATTGTACATCAATGCGCTTAGTCTTCAAATGATAAGCAGGGTTCTTTTCCAGAAACATTGCACTTTGACTGTCGCAACTTACCTTTATAGCTCTCTGCTAAAACATGATTCCTGAACACAGCCTTTAAAACCATACTTCTTATTCACTTCCATGAGTGGCCACCATGTATTCAACTTCTTTTGTTGATAAGGCTATGATTTCCTATCGCTTTCTCATCCATTTTATTTATCCATCGAACATGTTGAGGACAGATCTGCTAGTCAACCTTCGTCTATCCATATCTCTAGCCCAGTCGGCATCAAAAAATCCATGTACATTTAATTTACCATTATCATCTCTAAGTCTTCTTTGGTAGAATATAGAATAGTCCTTCATGCCACACAAATACCTGAATGCTCTCTTGACAATTGTCCAGTTCTCCTTTCCAGGTGTTGAAATGTACCTGCTCAACACTCCCATTGCATGGGCAATGTCTGGTCGAGTGCAGACCATTGCATACATTAGACTACCAAAAAAACTTGCATAGGGAACATGTGCCATGTCCTTTATTTCTTACTGTCTTTGGACACTATTCAATAGTTAGCCTTGCTCCCACAGGAATTGGCACCTTCACTAGTTTTCAATCCTTCATGTTGAAACGTTTCAAAATTGTTTCAATATACTTCATCTGATTCAAACAGATCTTTCTAGCGGTTCGATCTCTCTTAATCTCCATTCTGAGAATGAAGTTAGCTGCACCGAGATCCTTCATGTCGAACTTGGAGGATAACTGTTTCTTCACCTCCTTTATTTCTTCCATGTTGTTTCCAATCAACAACATGTCATCGACATACAAAGTTACATATATGAAACACCCATCTTTTTCCTTAGAATATATGCAGTGATCAAATTTTCTTCTCACAAATCCCAAACTAAGCATGTATGTGTCAAACTTATGGTACCACATCCATGGAGATTGCTTTATACCATAAAGGGATCTTTTCAGTTTGCACACCAACTCTTTCTTTCCATTTACTACAAATCCTTCAGGTTGTTTCATGTAGATTTCTTCTTCCAGGTCCCCATGTAGGAACATTGTCTTCACATCCATCTGTTCTATTTCCAGATCAAATGTTGCAGTCAAAGACATTAGTACTCTAATGGAAGTTAATTTTTTAACAGGGGAAAAAAATCTCACCGAAGTCGACTCCCTCGACTTGGGAATAACTTTTCACTATCAGTCGATCTTTGAACTTCTCGACTTGACTTGTGACATTCATCTTCTTCTTAAATACCCATTTTCTACCAGCGAGCTTTCTTCCACTAGGTAACTTGACTAAATCCCATGTCTCATTCTTTTGCAAGTATTCGATCTCTTCAACTATGGTGTATTTCCAGAGTTTACCCTTTGCCGAGTCGACTTCCTCACTGGTCGACTCGGGCTCATTGTCGATGATATTTAACACAAATGCGAAATGAAAGTCGGGAGGACTATACCTTTTGACTGGTTTTCTTACTCTTTTGACCTCCTTACCACCGGAGTCTATTGTTCCACCTCTTCCTCTGATTCAGTCGACTCATTTGAATCATCTTCTTCCTTCCTCACTTCAATCCGCACTGTCTCAGGATTATTCTCGGTTTGAACAATTTCCTTAGGCTCAGACTTACTTCCAAATTCTTTGAAGACCACATCTCAGTTGTACATTGTTATCCTTCATGCAGGATCCAAAAGATTATATCCTTTCATTCCTTCTTTATATCCAATGGAAATATATTTGACTTCCTTCTTGTCCAGCTTGCTCCTCTTTATATTGGAAACATGCATAAATGCATCACAGCCAAACACTTTGAAATGTGTAACCAAAGGATTCTTACCCGACCATACCTCATGTGGAGTTGTGTCGACTAGTGCCAACGAAGGACACATATTCACCAGATATCTTACAGTGTCGACTGCCTCCACCCATAATTCTTGTGTGAGCCCAACACCACTAAGAATTCTCCTTGCCTTATCCATCAACATTCTATTCATTCTCTCAACAAATTCATTTTACTGTGGAGTATATGGTGTGGTATTTTTGCATTCTATGCCACACTACTTGCAGAACTGATCAAATTATTTTCCAAAGAATTCACCACCATTGTCAGTTCTCAACACCTTAATCTTATTATCTGTTTGGATTTCTACAAGATCTTTAAACTCTTTAAATTTCTCGAAAACCTCTTATTTATTCCTTAGGAAATATATCCATGTCTTCCTGGAAAAATAATCTATGAAGGATACATAATAAAAAAATCCACCAAGTGAAGGAACTAAAACCAGGCCAAACACATCAATATGCACCAATTCTAGTTTTTCCTTGTCACTCCAGATGGAAACCTCACCCAACTTTTTTTTCCATATATTCAATGTTCACAAAAGTCAACTTATAAACCACATTCAGGAAAACCTTCGACCATACCTTTGTTGTGCATGGCTCAAAGTCCTTTTTCTCCAATGTGTCCCATCTTCTCATGCCACAACATGGTCGGATCAATTTTATCATGTCTTGTCGAGTGGGTTTGTATCGACTCAGCCCGAGTTGGGTCGAGTTGAGTCAAAGTCGAGTCGGTTTCAGGAGCAATGATATTGTTTCATCCAATCAAGTCGACATTACCTAACAAATTTTATAGGTTTCCGATTCGACCTCCTTTCATTAAGACCATCACACCTCTGAACATCTTACACAAATCCTTCTGAAACAGAGTGTGCGAGTCTCCATCATAACTCATCTTACTAACAGATATCAGGTTTATTTCCAAACCCAGAATGCGTAGAACACCTGGAAGGGTTATTTTCCTCCCATCCTACAGTATCATTCGAACTCTTCCTCATATGAAAATTTTGGTTGTCAAGTCATCCCCCAAGAACACATCACTTCCATCATATAGTTTATACTTGCAGAACCATTATATATGTGGTTTCATATGATAGGATCCTCCTAAGGTGATCAACCAAACATCTTGATTTGACTGTGTGCGGGTATACGCAAGGTACACATCATCTCCCTTGTTTGGGGTCATATTTCTCTCAGTCGACCTCTTCTCATCGGATCTCATACTGACTTCCATCGCACTTGACTTACAGTCCTTTTTATAATGCCCAATTTTATTTCATTTCCAACATCTTTTTGTCGAATGAATTGAGGATTAAACATTTTATTGCATTTCCAACATTTTATTGCATTTCCAAAATGGTATTAAATGCATTTAAATGCTCAGTCATTGAACTACCATCACTCATTCTCAAAAGATACAGTTTCTTTTTGAGAAACAACTTATTTATCAGAGATTTCGACTGGTATAAGATTCCTAGGTTGTCCCACAATTTCTTGGTCGAATATTCACCTGAGACATTCGACAATATTGAATTTGCAAGACAAAGATGAAAATCATACTTCTTGCTCTTCTTTTGAGTTCCCCCCATTCTTCCATTGACATGCCTGTCAGTTGGGTACCTGGACAAAACATTGTCCATCGTTCTTGATCTACAAGAAGATATTCCATTTTAATCTTCCAAATCTCAAAATTTTGTCCTTTGAATTTTTCTATCTCTATTCTTGAACTGCTCACCATTATTTACCACAATCTTTAACACAATTTATGACTTACAACTCTTACTGTACCTAGGGTTTAGCTCTCAGATTAAATATTGCTAAATCAAGATCTGATACACACGTCAAAGCATAACATAGCTCTGATACCACTTGTTAGGAAATTAGAAACACTTCCACAATAAGCCTAGTAGAAGAGAAGAAGAATTTAATCAAGAACATAAATGACAAAGAAATCACACAGTACATAAATATTTTACCCTAGAAACCCAAACCAGGAAAACCATCATTCATTGAACATTCTTCTCTCTTGTTTTATTATTCAATATGAATAAAAGGTTACATGTCTAAACTTGGTCCACACATAATACACAATCAACATCATACCTTATTTCCTATGAAAGAACAACCCTATAGCCAATATGGCTTACATCTGCATGACCAACAACCTACATCTAAATATTTCTCTAAAGACTGGCTATCCTACGATTCATTGATTATATTTTAGGGCCTTACAACAAACCTCTTTATATCATTTAAAACAGGAAAAACCATAAATAATTTGCACCCAAAAATGGTTACAGATCCATGAATATCATTGGCTATAAATCCCGTGAATCTCAGGATTCTATTATAGTCGACTCCAAGTCATATTACTAGTTGACTACAAGTTGGCCTTCATTCATTATTTAGTCGGTCGTCTTATGCTCGCCTATCAACCTCTTGTTGGTTGATCTATTCAACTTGTTGTCGATTCCTTTACCATGTCAAACCACCTCGACCTTTGACTTCGACTTTACCTAGTCGAATAATGTAACACCCATGTTTCCCCCTGTTTGTAATTAATCATTAATTATGATTACCATGTTATGGCATGGGAAAAATGTAAATGTATTATTGTTTATATTTCCAATGAATGACTGTAACCATTCGAAGTTTATCTAGGTCATTTGTAGTATAGGGACACGTCATCCTCAGATCAACGGTTATCTAGAAGCCCGGTTCTCTAACGAAATAGAAATATAATCACAAGAGCATGAAAGTTTCGCGAAGCTCCAAAGGTCAGAGAAAATCATGGCCATTGGCGTTAGGTGCACGTGGCAATAGATCGAGTGTGGTTTGGAGTTCGACACTCTAGAATATCTGATGAGTTTTGTGCTTTGGTTCAAGAGCTGCCAAAGGCTCGACGACTGGATTAGATCTTGACCACCCATTGTAGAATGCACGTGGACCATTGATCAAAGTTCTTAGTGTGTTCAGAATTCAGAACTCCAGAAGGAAGTGTGGTTCAATGTGAAGAAACCTCTGAACGTCGAAATTACGAAGTGGTGTGAACCGTCAATTTGAGAATACATCGGGATACCTACTTTTCTTTGGATCCAAATTGTAGTCGGCACTTCGACGAAGTCTTACTTTGGGAGGATGACAATGTCATGACATTAAACTCCTTGAATGTTGGAGTTGCAAATAAACACGAACCGTAGACATTGAGACCCTTCGGGATCTCTCTTGATCATTAGATCTAAACCATGGTTAGCCTAACATTGACCACTCTGGGAGAAAGGAGGAAGTCACACCACGAACTCCCAAAATGCTGAAGTTATGAAGTAATGGAGGCTGTCGAACCAAGGGTTACGTGGACATACCTTGAACTTAGAATAAAAGGGCTTGGAAGGCTATCAGTCCAGGGTGATGTATCACAATGATGTCACCCAGGGTGACATGGACCCCCATTTGACGTGCCGCGTGTCACGTGTATTCGTACGTTCCATAGACCCAATAGGCCCATTAACACCTGACACATGTCACCCATTGAAGGAGACACGTGGAGAGATTTCGGGTTCCTTCGGAACTTCAGGAGTTCAGAACTCTAGGAGACTTGGGATGTTAGAATGTATGCTCCCAAAAGGGTCGAAAGCCAAAGCTACATGGTAGCACCTTAGGAGTTCGATATTTTGGGACTCCAGAGGATTTGTGTGTAGAAAGGAAAAGGGGCGTTCAACACCGAAGTGTTGAATGTCGAACTCCCCTACATCTTATGTGTCAAATAAAGATCAAATATTGTTTTTGGATTGGATGGTGGATGCAATTCTAGCGTGTATGTAGGATCTTGAGGATGGTACGAATGAGATGGATCCACATGGAGGCCATGTGGCCCTCAACTAATAACACTCAAAGAACTTTCATAGGCCATAACTTGCAATCCAAAACTTAGATTTGAGCCTGGTAGCAGTCATTAGAATGCTACAGATAAGTAGAAGAGGATGTAGAACTCGAGTAGAGGATTTGAGATGTTAAGGAAAGTGAAATTTAGATGCCACATTCCTTAAAAGGGTACTTAAGGGGTTGGGTGTGTTACAAATTGGTATCATAACATGGAAACAACACTTGGCATGTTTGGGCTCATGCACGAGTCACATAAAAATATTATTAGAAAACTTTAAGGGAGAGGGCGTCCTACCCTACCCTATGTAGCATATCATGATTCAGACACAGGCCTGGATGGGCCGGAGAACAGTCAAAATACTAGTTTACCAAGGCTGACATGATCCTGCTGAGAGTATCATTATTGTACAAAAATTATATCCATAAGTCCATTAAGGAGGATGATGTATATTTAAAATTCAGTTTGGATTTTACCCAACGAGATTGAATCATGCTATTTTGTAGAGGAGAAAGCCTATCATTTATTTTGGGAAATGATAGCCAATCCTACAAGAGTGGGATTATGTTGATGGGCACTAATAGCAAGACTTGGATGTGAATGGATTGAAAGGATCTGTAGCAGTAATAATAACTGCTTTAATGAAGGATTAAACCTTGTATATGTGTATGATCCCTCACGATCAAAGGATTAATGGAAGTGGTAAGGTCAATTTAATTGACCTATAATGAATGAAAATTGTTGTTGGAATAACCCAGTAAGCTAGTAAAAAGGAACCCTTTAGATTGAGAAGAACCTTCATGAAGGTAGAAGCTATGTGACAAGAGCAAGTTCAAAAGATCATGGTTGTGTTAATGGAGTGTATATCCATATTAACTCAAGGGCATGTCATTCAAGAGCATCATTCCATCTCAGTACATGCCAACTAATTAAAACGTGTGGTGCGCATTCAAGGAAGGAGAGGCATCACCCTCTCATTTTTGCCTTGAGAATCCATGGCATGATCCATGAATTAATTGAATACAAGCTAGAGGAGCCAGATCATGCTCTCGCACAAGATAGAGATAATGTCCCCATTAATAGGTTGACGACCAAATGGATCTGCGTCTGATTTGGAGGAGAATTTGCATTATTGTAATTTGGACTTTTGATAAGCATTAGGTGTGGTGATTTGACGTCATTAGTTAGCTTGCGAGGGAAGCTCATTTGAGACCCTCTTGTATAAATATTTGTATTGTAATCCAAGTAGAAGGTTAGGTAGACATTGGGTAGACGTTGGGTAGATAGGTTGGAGGTTGATGAGAGCTGAGACTCAGTTGTAGCTCGGACTCCACCATTGTAATTTGAAATTCCACCATTAATAGAAAATGACAGTTTTTCCTGTTTTATCTTTCTGTTCAATGAGTGTTGTGTTATGAATGTCTTTTACATGCATTTGAGTTGTGGATGAATGTTAGAAATCATTCGCAGGGATAGAGATACAATTTTCTATCCGAAAGTGTGTTGAACTAAGTCTGGTTCTTAGGCTAAGTGAAAGGAGTGCATGACAAAGAGAGGAAAATCTATAAGCTGACGTAAGGAGTGTGTGTCTAAACTCAGTGGAGTCAGAAGAGAAGCTTCCAAGAGGGCACACCTAATTTATTCACTAACTCAGGGAGAAATTTCAAGCTGGTTAAGTCCCTTGAAAATAAAGACTATGTGGGGAGAAGCACAGTCTAGAGTTACTGAACACTCTGAAACACTCTGCTAGGATGGCATCAAGATTACATGAGAATACCTAGGAATTACATGGTTGAAGGTGTAGAGGAGTCCCAAAATTGCTGAACATTCTAGTGAAGGGAAGTTTTGCAAGAAGTGCATCAAAAAAGGAAAGAAGATGCCTTAAACATTTCTATAAGGCCGAGGGAGAAGTCGTCGAAGAACTGAGCCAAGCACAAGGAGTGCACCTAAGGTATTGGGAATTCACCTTATAAGCTCAGAAAGAAGGGTGAAAATTTGCCAGGAGGGCACGAGAAGTGTTGATATTATGGTAGTTGCAGGAGGTATTTACCTCCACATGTGAACCTGACGAGAATAGAATATTCTGGGAAGCAAGAAGAAACCCTAATTTATTGGTTAATAACCCCAGAAAATAAGTCTGCTCAAGGGAATTAATTGTATTAGGTTATTAGCCTCCAAGAGAAGAAGTCGGCTAAAGAAAATAATATATACTAAAGAATTAGTACCCAGAATGAGAAGTCGGCCCTGGCAGTTTGCCAGATTTAGTATAAATACAGGAGGCTAGTCTTCATTCTAGCAGGCATTCTCAAAACTATAGAAGCATCACTTGTGCACATTGCAGTTGGCCAATTTGTGCACAAGTTTGGATGAGATTTTTCGTTGCAGCTACTGTAGCTAGCATATTTCGGTTTTGGCTTGGACTATCTCTTGGTTATGGTTTGGACTCTCTGATTAGCTCTTTCTTAGTGCGCTATCCTTGGATAAAGGTGTGCCACCCTTTGTTTGGATATCTAGCCTAGGTTTTTCTTCTAAAATGGTTCTCTGTCAAGGTTAAGGTGCTCGGAGGGTGGCTTCGGCCTATGGTTGGGTGACAATAGTGATATTGTCTATGGTAAAACGAGAACATTCTAATAGGTTATGGGCCCACACCTCCTTCATTCAGTCTAACCACTGGAAGGGAGCATATCCATAAGGATATTCAGCTCGTTGAAGAACTGTCGCTAGGGTTTCTAGTAGGAGCAGTCACCAAAGAACTACCACTAGGGTTGCTAGCAGGTGCAGTTGCAGAAACCCTAATCCTCTTGAGGCACCTTAAGTGAAGGGATTGACCTAATTTCTGGATATACTAGTGCACCTCATCCTAGGTCATCTCCTAGTACTCTCAGCAAGATAAGACGTCAAGTTTGAGTTTTTGGTCAAATATAGGGTTGACCAAGTCAAAGCAGTCATGACTTACTCTATGAAGTCAAAAAACAAGTTATATGGGGATTATAACTTCAAAGCATGGAAGACAAGGATTGACCTCATCCTTGCCAAGAATAAAGTGTTGTATATCGTGAAAGGAAAGATCGTGGAACTAGAGTTTGAAGAAGGAAAAGAGAAGGAATCGCAGAACGTTGCAGTTATGGAGAATTTCAAAGATAATGACATCAATTCCATAAGTATCATAGTGGATTCTATAAAAGACCACTTGATACCCTACATATCTCATCTTTATTCATCTAAGAATATGTACGATTCCGTAACAAACCTCTTCTCAGTCAGAAACATTGGACAAGTAATGAGTCTGAAAAATGAGCTCCGTGAAATGAAGATGAATGATGATGACAACATAACATCATACTTTGTGAGGATATCTCAATTAAGAGATCAACTACAAGCTATTGAAGAAATCATCTTAGAGAAGCAACTAGTAAATATAGTACTCAATGGTATTGCTAAGACATGGGATGGATTTTCCGCAAGCATGAACACAAGGAAGAAGTATCCTACATTTGAAGAAATTTGGACTTGCTATGCACAAGAAGAATCAAGGATCACTGCAAAAGAGAAACCCCAAAAGAAATACGTTGATTAAGCCTTCATAGAAGGATTCAAAAATTTTAGGAACAAAAGGAAGTTTGTCTCAAGGAAGAAGCCAAATCAAGAGAAAGATATGTCAGAGATACAATGTTTCAATTGTCGAAAGTATGATCACTACAAAAATCATTGTCCTGCGCTAAATAAAAGAAAGGAGACACACGAAGCATCAGTTTCCGAAGAAAAGGAACCTACAAAGAAGACTAAGCAGGATGAAACAAACTTCTTCTTCTAAGACAAGGTAACAATACTCCTCATAGTTCTTGTATATACCATGTTTTCTATAACTATCTTGCATACTTGTTTCTTAGAAGATAATGTGTTCAAGGAAAAACTATACCAAAGGAAGAACAACAAGATAAGGATTTCTATTACAATGACTGCAAGTGAAGAAATACACATGAAATGATGAATTACATCAACAACCCATGGTAACAATTCATGTGGAATATATTACATAAGTAATAGCTGCAAGATAAGCCGAAGTCAAGAATCAATCTTGAAGAAACCTAGAAGGAGTAAAAATAAAAAGAAGTCAACAATCAAGAAAATGACTTATGACACTTTGGAGAAGGAAATAAGGATGCAAATGGAAGCATGGGCTCTCTTAGATGGAGGGAGATAATTATAGAATTCCAAAAGATGATAATGCACTCATGCATGAAGTAAGGATTAGGAGGGAGCTAATCCTAAATCCTATGATCCATTGAATATGATGAAGTAGCAGCCATGAAAATAAGTACATGTTCAGTTTGAATTTAGAAGAAGGCATAAAGTATCCCTGCTTGTCCATCCACATCCATGATCCTATGATGAAGGGAAGAAGGCGGAATCTCCAGGGCATGGAATCTAAAAGAAAATCCATGGACCCAAGAGCTAAAGAGAAACATGAGGAAGAACATGAAGAATCCAAGAAAGAAAGAAAATACAGAACAACCAGTTAGTGTATCAAGAATCACAAGACTACCAGCCTAATATGAACTCACTAAAAGAAATCAAATAGAGGAAATGAAAGTTGTGATGAAGAACAATGTATGGAAGACTTATGAATGAAAGCATTGCGAGATCCAGAATTAGAGGTTCTCCCAGATGGAGGGACAAGACTATGATAATTGTTTGTTCCAATAAACAAGACATACCCCTACATGAGCCAGTGTATCATCCGCAATATCCATGGGTTGGAATTTACATGTAGAGCAATCTCAACGCTTTGAGGTATAACAGAAAGAGACCCTTGTATGTATATGGAAGAATATCTTGTATGGATTCAAACAACTTGGTGCAAAGCTTTCAATGCACAACAAAGCGGAAGAACCTTCTATAATAGAAATATTTTATCAGAATGGTTACTTAGAGGCTCAGGATGATGGATTTCTAATCCATGACAAAACTCTCATGATGGAAGAAGAAGTACCACTTGGATATGTTCCAGTTTGACCCCTTCCATGATGTTATGAGTTAGCAAGAAAAAAAAGATGAATCCAATAATGATATACTATATTGATCAGAGCTATATGTAAATTTTAGAGAAAGCCAGTGTTCCAGAAAAAATTGAAGTACAATTGAGATCAAGAATTACATTCTCCGCAATGAAGTCCAGAAAAGACAAAGTGGTTCTCCAATATATATCTCTACAAATGAGAAGATATGTAAACATTTTGGTAAATCTTCTGTCCAAGATGAAATAGTTTGTGTACTCAAGATGGAGATCACAGAGACGACTTCCTTATTGAAAAAGTAAGAGATGACTCCCAGGTTGGGAGGGAGCACTGATGTGTTAGACTTATCGACAGTCATTTTTTCAATTCGAAAAATTGTCCAGGATGAGCAGTTCCTTTCCAATTCGGAAAGTGGTTTGATATTTCTCACGGATAGGCATTTTCCAGTTCGNCGAAAAATGGTCCAGATCGAACGGTCATTTTCGTAATGAAAATGGATCGATGGATTGCTCATGTACCATAGATAGTGATTTCCCATTGTGGTTAACATGGGGAATGGTCTAGGATAGTTTCTCTTCTTCACGCTCACTCTCAGTAGTGGTCAAGAAGACTAGTCTTCCACAACGGACAATCATTCTTTCGAAGCTCACAATTGTGAGCAGTTTCGAAGAATGGTCCGTTTTGGAGGTTGGTGCAGGACAATCATTTCCTTAAGAAATGGTTCAGAAAGTCATTCCCTAGGGAAGATTCATTCTCTCCAGGTTGTACTTTGTTTAGTGCCAGAGGAATGGCCCAGATAGGTGAATGGTCCAGGTTCAACAATCAATGACAGGCATTCCCTAGGGAAGACTCATTCTCTCCAGGTTGCACTTTGTTTAGTGTCGGAGGAATGGCCTAGGATAGGGAATGGTCCAGGCTCAGAAATTAGAACAATTATTATTCCTTTCTTGAGAAGAATAGTCCAGATAGCTCATCATTGATGGTTTACCTTATGAGGGCATATGCTCTTCCAGACCTCACAGATGCGAGTGGAAGAATGGCCCAAATGATTCAATTTATATCATAACAATGTTTTTTGTGCAGGTTGATATCAAAGGATTGTTATGGATACTGTATGTCTCTAGATAGTAGATGTATGCTACTATGGTGGATGTGTTCCACTGATTGTGAGTATACATCACTGTTCAAGTATATGTGTGCTACTTGGTGTGGTAGTGTACCACTACATTGTAGTTATGTACTACTATGGATAGACACAATTGTGCTCTATTGAATGATATTGTTCTAATTTCCTTGAAGAGTATCAATAGTGTTGGAAATGATTATCAACTAGATGGATGATCAATGGACATAGATTTCCTAGACGGAAAATGGTTCAGGACATTTATTCTTCTAGGACATATGTTTAGATTAGAAGAATGGATCTTGTGTCACTCTGTGGAGTGAGTGACTTATCCAGCATCATGTCTGATTACTCAGATGGAGTATGTTTTCAAGAGATGATGCAGCTGATAACAATGATAGTGATGATGGTGCTCATGATCTAGTCATGAGATAGTCTATATGACTATGTTGATGCTACTGGGTGAATGGTATGTTTGTTCTCAAGACCATTACCTTCAATACCTCCCTAGCTAGGAGGGAGTGTTGATATTATCGTAGCTGCAGGAGGTATTTATCTCCATGTGTAAACTTGACGAGAATATAATATTTAGGGAATCAAGAAGAAAACCTAATTGATTGGTTAATAACCCTAGAAGACAAGTCGACTCAAGGGAATGACTTGTATTAGGTTATTAGCCTCCAA
Source organism: Picea sitchensis (assembly GCA_010110895.2). NCBI lineage: Eukaryota > Viridiplantae > Streptophyta > Pinopsida > Pinales > Pinaceae > Picea > Picea sitchensis. The sequence continues at coordinate 28,731 of SNQJ01S0053686.1, forward strand.
GAGAAGAAGTCGGCTAAAGGAAATAATAGATACTAAGGAATTAGTACCTAGAATGAGAATTTAGCCATGGATGTTTTCCAGATTTAGTATAAATACACGAGGCCAGTCTTCATTCTACCCGGCATTCTCAGAACTACAGAAGAAACACTTGTGCACACTGCAGTTGGCCAGTTTGTGTGCAAGTTTGGAAGAGAGTTGTCGTTGTAGCTAGCAGATTTTGGTTTTGTCTTAGACTATCTCTTGGTTATGGTTTGTACTCTCTGATCAACTCTTTCTTGGTGTGATATCCTTGGAGAAAGGTGCACCACCCTTTATTTGGCTATCTAGCCTAGGGTTTGCTTCCAGAATGGTTCTCTATTAAGGTTAAGGTGCTCAGAGGGTGGCTTCGACCTATGGTTGGGTGACAATAGTGATATTGTCTATGGTAAAATGAGGACATTCTAACAAGAAGCTCACAAAGGAACTTGGAACCTTGAAGGTTTTCAAGCCGAGAAAAGTTGCAGGAGAGTTGCACATATCTCTGCAAGGAGTGCATAAAGCCTTCGAGAACAACCTAAGTCTCGAAAGGAGAAATTGCGCTAAGTGTGAAAGGGAGTCGAGGACTTGTCAAAGTCCCGAGGATGGAGAAGTCATCCATCATTGAGGAGGAGACAGGTGGAAAAATATCAAGAGTTTCGGGAGTAGGAACTTCATAAGGTTTGCCAGGAGAAAGAAAAGGATATTTGCAAAGTTGTGAAGAGTGATTTCAAATCCAGACCATTGGATTTGGAAAGGCATGTGGCAAGGGATCAATGCATCTTTGATTCATGATCGGAGAAAGTAGAGTCGAGGTGATAAAAGACTCATGAAGTCCGAACTCACGAGGTCGATCATAGCCATTGATCGCGAGAAGAACGAGGGTTGTAGAGCTGGTCCCAGAGAAGTTTGTCGATTCATAAATCGAGAAGGAGGAGTAATTAGATATTATTTTTGAGATTAACTACGTAATGTAAGTCATTAATCTATGACCCATATCCATGATTATTAGTCACAACTGACCAATAATTCTCGTGATTCGAATAGTCCACTTAGCACTCATTACATCAAGTGATGCTCATAGGGGTGAAGAAGTGGGATTGAAACCAACAAAATGAATCGCATAGCATCAATCATGACTTCTGGGGCTTGCACCCAGTAACCGAGAGCTCCCAGGTGGTCACCCATCCCAAGATTCCTTTGGCTCAAATGCGCTTAACTGTGGGGTTTTCCCCACAATCAAACCCACTTAGTTTGCTACCCCATTTGCAAAACCTTAGCAATTATTGTGCCTTATGAACTATCCAGTTAGAGATCCCTTCACTCTTATTATTTAAGCTTATAGGGGCTTCTGTAGTGCAAGATATTAGATATTATTTTTGGGATTAACTGTGTAGTGTAAGTCATTAATCTATGAACCATATCCATGAGTATTAGTCACAAATGACCAATAATTCTCATGATTTGAATAGTCTCAGGAGTAAGTCACTCGCAAAAGTCCTGAAGTGCGTGGTCGCGAAGGAAGTTGGCCCATGGTCATGGTCTATGGTCACACCAAGGGAGGAGCTCAGCATCAAGAGTTCATAACATTGGCGTAAGAGATGAAAAGTGCTAAGGAGAGGGTCTGCAGGTGTCACATAGTGGGTGTCGAGGAAGAAAAAAGGGGGACTTGTGTCAAGTTGAAAACGGTTTCACCAGGAACCCGACAAGTCATTCAATTCAACGACTTGAACAATCCTATATTGGGAGGTTGCAATGAACCCTCATTGAGAAGAGAGAAGGGGTGGGGAGTTCATCGCCAGAGTGGTATCAGAGCTTCATCTCATTTGTAGAGTGTGGGAAGAAGGAGATCATAGCTTGATTTCACCTGAAGACAATAGGTGAAAAGGGAGACAAAAGAGATAGTCTGATACTAGAGTGGTATCAGAGCTTGATTTCTCTCAGGCATAGGGAAGGAGGTGAAGGAGAGGTTGCATAATTGATTTATGTAAGCTAGGGAGACATAGTGCAATAGTCTGTTGGAGCTATTGCAAGGTGTGCAACAAATGTTAAGTAACTAGGTGAGTTGAAGGCGGAGCAAGATGGTCGTCGAAGGTCATAAATGTGAATGAGCAAGAGTCCCCTCGCAGAAGAGTAACGCGGAGATGGAGGAGATAGAGTTCAAGATGCAATAGGAGTCAAAGGTAAATTGGAGGTATGAATGGCCTTTGAAGAGGACAACTAGATGGTGTGTTCATAAATTGTTGACTAGAAGGAAACAACAAGTGTTAAAGAGGTGGTTGAGACATGCTAAAAACCTCAGTCATAAGGGAAAGAGATCTAGCAAGAGTCTCATAGATTTCTAGGTGGGAAATGAGAGCGGATCAGTGGATCTCATAAACTGCCAGGTGGGTAGAGGAGACATCCTAGATTTCCAGGTGGGCAAGGGAGAACATATGAGCTTAGCTGAGAGTTCATTAATAGATGAGGAGGCAGAAGAAAAACCTCACTCAGATGGAGATTCATGCAGAACTATGATCCGCGTGAATGAAGATGATGACAAGTTAGGAACTTTCATCACATCAAAGGCAGAGGATGAGAGGGACATTTTGATCATTGGAGGAGTCGAGATATTCCTACCAAGTGGCCAAGGAGAGGCTATCACATAAATTACAGATGTGACAGGGAGACAACAAGCAGAGACTTTCAAGGAGGAGGAGGAACAGATACTAAGGTTTATCCCGATAAAAGAAGAAGAGAATTAAGAAGGATTGCTCGACGTTTCTAGCTAGGAAGATGAACAGTAGAGGATTGCAGCACTGGAATCTACAACAGAACAGGGAGTAAGCAGCATAGACTTTGCTGGTCTATGTGAAGAATTAGAATCTCTTGAGAGGAGAGTGGTAGTGCAAGGCATGCACATCCAATAGGATAAGTTGGAAGAAGATGAAGGACCACACCAGCATGAGGAGCAGCTGGAAGAAGCTGGAATGGGAACAACCAAAGGACTGGAAGGAGAAAATATGTCAAGAAAAGTGGTATCTAAGCAAAAATTCAGTGGTGAGGAGCCTGTAGGAGTGAATATTGTAGTAGAGTGGAAATATAAGGCCACAAAGAAAGAAGATGTCTTGGAAAATTAGTGTGATTCACCCATCGACAATGAGGGAGTGTAGGGAGATAGTTTGCAACAGAAGAACCAAATGATAGAGCAGTTGGATAGAGTGATCGAGGAAATAAGGAAGCTGATGTTGAGGACAACAGAGGAATTGGTCAGCAAGAGGGAGTTGGATGAGAAGAAACTTGCATGAGCAACGGGGATAATGAAGAAACAACAAAAGAAATGGAGCAGAGGAGCTGAGAGACAGATCCAGGAGAAAGTTTGGGATCCAGGTGGATTTCATCCACGTTGGAGAGCTCATGATTTTTTTCGATGTGGACTATGATGCAGGTGCATCGCTCCATCTCAGCACGTGCTAGCTAATTAACACACGTGGTTTTCATTCAAGGAAGGAGAGGCTCCATCCTCTCATTTTTTCCTTGAGAATCCACGACGTGATCCAGGCATTAATTGAAGACAAGTTGCAGGAGCTAGATCGTTCTCTCGCACAAGATGGAGATAAGGTCACCATTAATAGGCTGACGACGAAATGGATCTACGTCCGATTTGGAGCATAATTTCTATCATTGTAATTTTGAATTTCGATAAGCATTAGGTGTGGTGATTTGGCCCCCTTAGTTATCTTGTGAGGGAAGCTCATTTGAGCCCCTCTTATATAAATCTTTGTATTATAATCCAAGTAGAAGGTTGGGTAGACACTGGGTAGACATCGGGTAGATAGGTTGGAGGTTGATGAGAGCCTAGACTCAGTTGCATCTCGGACTTCACCATTGTAATTTGGCATTCCACCATTAACAGAAAATGACAGTTTTTCATATTTTATCTTTCTGTTCAATGAGTGTTGTGTTATGAATGTCTTTTACATGCATTTGAGTTGTGGATGAATGTTAGAAATCATCTGCAGGGATAGAGATATCGTTTTCTATCCCAGAGTGTGTTGAATTAAGTCTGGTTCTCTAGGCTAAGTGTAAGGAGTGCGCGACAGAGAGAGGAAACTCTATAAGCCGATGCAAGGAGTGCATTTCTGAACTCAACAGAGTCAAAAGAGAAGCTACCAAGAGGGCACACCACATTTATTTACTGAATCAAGGAGAGATTTCAAGGCAGTTAAGTCCCTTGAAAATAAAGAATGTGAGGGGAGAAGTACAGTCCAGAGTTACTAAACACTCTGAAACACTATTCCAAAAGGGCATCGAGCTTGTGTGAGAATACCCAGGAACTACACGGCTGAAGGTGTAGAGGAGTCCCAGAATTGATGAACATTCTGGTGAAGGGAAGCTTTGCAAGAAGTGCATCGACAAAGGAAAGGAGACGCCTTAAAACTTTCCATAAGGCAGAGGGAGAAGCCATCTAAGAACTGACCCAAGAACAAGGAGTGTGCCTAAGGTATTTGGAATTCACCTTATAATCTCATAAGGAAGGGCGAGAAGTTTCCAGGAGGGCACGAGAAGATCGCAAAGGAACTTCGAACCGTGAAGGTTTTCAAGCCAACCAAAGTCACAGGAGAGTTGCACAGATCTTTACACGGAGTGCAGAAATCCTTTGAGAACAGCCTAAGTCTCGAAAAGAGAAAATTCTCTAAGTGTGCAAGGGAGTTGAGGACTTGTCGAAGTCCCGAGGATGGAGAAGTCATCCATTGTCAAGGAGGAGACAGGTGGAAGAAGATTGAGAGGTTTAGGAGTAGGAAATTCGTAAGGTTTTTCGGGAGCAAGAAAAGGATCTTCACAAAGTTGCGAAGAGCGATTTCAAATCCAGACCGTTGGATCTAGAAAGACACATGGCAATGGATCAGCGCATCACTAATTCACGATAAGAGAAAGACTAGTTGAGGGGATATAAGACTCGCAAAGTCTAAACTTGCAAGGTCGATCATAGTCATTGATTGCAAGAAGAACGAGGGTCGTAGATCTGGTCCCGGAGAAGTTCACCGATTCAAAAATTGGGAAGGAGGAGTAAGTCACTCGTGAAAGTCCCAAAGTGCGGGGTCACAAAGGGATTTGGCCCACGGTCGTGGTCCATGGTCACATCAAGGGAAGAGATCAACAATGAGAGATCAGAATATTGGTGTAAGAGCTAAAAAGCACCAAGGAGAGGGTTCGCAGGTGTCACATAGTGGGCACCGAGGAAGAGAAAAGGGGGACCTGTGTCAAGTTGAAAATAGTTCCACCAGGAACTTGATGAGTAATTCGATTCGACGACTTGAAAGATCCTAGACCGGGAGGTCACGATGACCCCTCATTGACAAGAGAGAAGGGGGGGAGGTCATCGTCATCATTTCTATGCATAAGAATGAAAAGAAGTAAGAAAGTGGAATATATCTGCACTGCATACATAGGTGAAATGATTGGTGCACAAGGATATGCTAGAGTGCATATGGAAACAAATATTGAACATGCAAATTAGGAATGATATAACCTATGGTGGGTTTTAAGGTATGGTCTACTATGGACCTTTTAGATGAGGATGAATTTATGACAACATGAGTTAACAACAAGAATAAAAGTTGATAATGTTGCGGCCTATTGCCTTAATACGATATGACTATAAGGATCATTGAGAGACTGATGCAAGGTTTGATTAAGGAGGTTTAAAAACACCTTTGGATGACAAGTGGATCATATTGACATCCATAGGTGGATGGTATCCATATGGATATGGCTTGGTATACTCAGACGTCTATAAGATAGAGTTTAGGAAAAGATTCCCTTATAAGGATCTGTTGAACAAAAGTGAATTGAGGCATAAAATAAGAGACTAGAAGTGGTTATCTTACTACCTTGAGTGATACAATAACTACCCATATGAATTCTGAATTATGGAAGGTTTAAGAGTAGAAAGGAAAAAGGTAACCCTTGTTGGTTATTTCCATGTAGAAGGGGCAACATCAGTATGAAATTATGACTGTGAGACTAGTCATATGTTTGAATTTAATCTCTCACTAAAGAACACTAATATTTAAACCAAAATAGCAATGTGAATGGATGAGGTAAAAAGATGCAAGCAATTCACCTACATATATACAAATATATTCTAAAAAGGATAATATGACTACAAGCTCTCAACTGAGAGAGAAAATCAATGATGAGTATCCCTATGAGAATTATCATAAGAATAATTGGAATATCCTTGGGAGAAGGATCTGGAAGTATGATATGTCCATGTGTATGAATGACATGGGAAAAGGTGCAAGCAATGAGCTTTCATGATGAATGTTTGGATATGTCTGTATATGCTTGAGTGCGTGAATTTAATGCATTGTGAGGTTGTTTGATATGAAGACTGATATTAAGAACAAGTAGATATGAAGGATATTAAATGTGCAAGTGATGCACATGTATGATGTATGAGAATATGTATACTGAAGGCATGATGTGACTGCCTAAATGAGTGTAAGGCAATAATTACACTTGCCAAGATTGAACGAATACCATGGATACATGGCCGGCTCTATTCTGAGGAGTCATGAAAGTTTGGATTTGAATGATAGATTGAGGGGAATGTGTTCCATTCCCTCAGGAAGGTCTAGTATAAATAGATGAAAGAGTAAATGAGCAAGGATGCTCTATTTTCATGATAAAATAAAACATGATTAAGCCTTTGAGGATTGCATGAGAACAATTGTGAACAATCATGAGTTAAATGATTTATGATTATGCATGTGGTTAAGTGCATCATGAATGAAAGCTGACAAAAAAAGGAATATGTGTGGATAAGTAATCTAGAGGCATAACAAAGATACATGTTTATATTCCTTACGGAATATTTGGTAAACAATTGAAGCTAACTCAAGGTTGAGGCCATCATAGATAGTGAAGGATATGCAATAAGGAAATTGCATGCTAAAGGGGTTCTCTATGGAGGAAATGTGTGAAGACTTTGTTGGGAGAACATAGTCACAACCTTAAGCATATATATATATATATATATATAAGAATCTTGAATTACATTTTAAAACATCAAGCATGAATGGAAGACTAACAAATGAATGTTGACCATTCTAATGACTGAATAGTAATGTGCAGAATGCACAAGTTCATGATTCATTATAAACAAAAAGTTTGCTACTAAATCATGTTGATGCATCCTAAGGGTTAGGGTGAGCCTAACCAAGGATTCTCAAGGAAAAGAGCGGGAAGATCCCAACTGGGAGTGAATTGCAAAAGAAAATAAAGGAAAAAGGGGAATACTTGTCTCACTTTAAAAACCTCGAATTGCATACAGAGTTGTAGGTCTTAAAAGAACAGTCGTGGGGTAAAGTACAGCTGGAAAAAGAGAGAATGAATAAATAAGCATATTTAAGTGAATGGGCTTGGTTAAGCCCTGTTAAGTAAAGCTAGTAAGGCCTTAGAGTAACTTAGCCGGACTAAAAGTCCCAGACTATGTAGAAATAAATTGGAGTTGTTGAGAAAGACAATTGCCAATTGTTATTATTGAAATTTCATTCGCAAATGGTTACAGGAATCCAACATCTCCAAACACCTATTAGTTCATCCATGGTACAAAAAATGCATTTCCAAAGGGCACAAAACTATCGAACTGGTTATAAAATCAGCGTGCACTAAGAATACAAAGGAAGTGCACGCACATGCGCCAGTCGAAAACGCCAGAAAAGTGTACATGCACTTGATGCACGATTATGGACGCAAAAAGAAATACATACCTTAGAACGACGCATTTATGATTTTGGTCGACCTTCCACCCACTTCTGGTTCATCTCCCAAGTCGATTTGACACCCAAATCTGAGTTGAATCCGAGTGGGGGGTTGGTCAAAGACCTAAGGGTGCCCTAAAGAGCCCCTTGTTCACACTAAAGACCGATTGGATAATGCCTCAAATATTTGCTATAAAAAGAGGCCATGGGTGCACTATATTTCCAAGAATACATTTTTATTGTTATGCTTCCTATACTCTTCTGCAAGGAACCTATTTCCTCATTGGAGCATACAAGCACCATTTCATTGAGCTATTCACATCACCTCTTGAGTGAATGAGCTTTGGATTTCTTCATCATTTCCTTCTAGTTTTCTATTTGTAATAAAATCTCTCACATTGGGGATTCAAGAGCTCTCCCTTGGAGGAAGAGGGGACCCATAAGTCTCCCTTTCCCTTTGGTTTTTCCCCACAATTACAATCTTTCCATTGGTGGCATGAATGTTGGTCAATTGTTTGGTTAACTTTGGTTCTATTATCCTTATGCACTTTAGTTTAGTTTCTTTAATTGTTATTAGCTTAGTTGTTTGTTTATTTATTATGCTTAATGTTTCTAACTCTTGCATTCATTTCTGTCTTGTTCAACTAACCCAACTGAACTTGCACGTGTCCTTATTTTTCTCATTTAGGTGACAAAAAGGATACAACAAATTGGCGAATCCACTGGGGATAGGTAGCAATTTCCTCCCCATTTGGGTTGTTTGAGCACTTATTTTTTATTTGTTTAATTTGCAAGGGTCATAACTAGCCCAAGATGACCTGAAAAAAGCCAAACTTGAACCTGAGATAAGAGAATTCCATCCAGAATTTTCTTCCCGACCGTGTACAGAAAGTGCGCGGGTTTTTCAACCCACAGGTGCATCTTCCCAGCACGTGCTCTAAATTCATTGCATTTCTCAGCGCATTCTGCACACCTGCGCCAAAAATCTGTCGTTTATTTGCACATTGGCGCCACATGTGCCTCTGTCTACTCTGTGACCCACACATTTGTCCAGAAAATTTCACATTGTAAGGGATTTTGTGGAATGTTGAAGGCCCATAGCCTTCTTAATATTGATTCTATGCAAATTGTAATATGCACCACACTTATATTTCCTCTCCAAATGAAGGGTTAGTCAAAACATAGGCACTTAGGAGGTTAAAAACCATATTTTTCTCCTCTTTTGCTTTTATTTCGCCACATGGATGGCTTGTTTTGATTATAAAAATTAAGTTGGAATCATTCACTATCACATATATAAACAATTGCATTGGGACCAGAAAACTAACTTCAATCATTGAGTATGCTCTTCTCTTGCACCATAGAGAGATCTTGAGAATCAAAACAATGGTTAAGGGAAGATTTCATCTCCCTTAAAAAATAAAACAAAATCTTTAGGAGAGGACAAAGCCCCCCTAGGACCCCCTCTTAGTTTCATTTTTTTCAAAACATCTTAAATTTGTAAGGGCCCATACATGCTCACATGCTACAAAGATAGGATAGTGTTTGAAACTACTTTCTTAGTTTACATCACTAGGGGAGTTTAAAGATTATTGTAACAAGCCCATACATGCCCATGTGCTTTCAATCTATGATATTTTTTGAATCTTTCTTAGATTAAATCACATTAGGGATTTAAAGAATTGGTAAGGACCCACATATCCACATGCTATTTTTCTAGGTGCTTTTAAATTCCGCAAGGTTGTACCAATGGAATCTAGTAAATTAGGTAATCAAGACTTGTAAGGACCACACGAAGTCCACATGTATCAAGGGGACACCTAACTTATTAAAAATTTGGCACATTTTCACTTGTTCACACACAAATTCACTACTCACTCACATAGTTTCATCTCGAATCATGGAGGTTGAAGTAAGTTTCCTCCAAAGGGATTCTAAAATGCCCCACCATTTTCTTAATGAGACTATCCACTCCCACTTAATTCAAATGAGATTGGTTCACACCCCTAATCTCTCAAACAACCACATCTAAAATTTTCTAAAAACTCACTAAGTTTTCCTCCACAGGAGGTGCCAAAAGAATTTTTTAGTCTAGGTAGGATCTCGGGGGTAGGCATCCAAATAACCCCCCGTTATCTAGTTCTCACATCTTCAAACATTAGAAGTTGACAAATAGGGATCTTTAAAATCCTCCAAGTCAAGTTTTCCTAACACCATAAGGCAGGGAGATACCCATGAAGGGTTGAAGGCCGAGGTCTGGTTGTTCCATGTGTCCCCCCTTGAGGCACCCACCTCTTGGAAGGGATCCAGCCTGTGACCCATTTTTGAGACCGAAAATCTAAATGTCACACTTTGACCGAGGTACCTAGTGACCAAATTTTAGGACATCTACCCAGGTGGAAATTGTGGGCTGCAATTGCACCTTGATCATCTTTTGTGTGGATATTGGGAAATATCACTAGCTCTTTTGGGATATGCAACCTCTACCCCTCATTATAACTAATTTTTTCATCCTTCACTAGTTCCTCTTCCAGTGGCTTCAGACCCCACTGTTGAATGCTATTGGAAGGACCATTTCTATTTTGAGAGGAAGGATGTTACATCTTTTTAGGACACGAGCATTTATTTTCTTTGTTCTACCATGTGGACAAAATCCACCTACCCACATATATGCTTCTTTTCAATTTATGTAGGATGTTCTTGTGATTACATTCGATTGTGAGATATATTGTGAAGGTACAAAATGATACAAAGACTCTTGTTCCGTTTTATCATCACCATTCTCACACATACACTTTGCTAGTCGGACATCATAGGGGACCCATAGAATCCTCTCCATTCCAGATCCTTGCATAACCTCCCTCCTCTTCTAGGAGGAGTTCCTAGTCTCACCAACTCATCGGCTCAACCCTCTCACACCCTTGTGAGTTCCACTATTTTGGGATCAACTTTGCTTGGTTCCACTTCCCAAGGCCAACCATCAACTGGCTCTCCTTTGCAAGGAAGCAGGGGGCACACTTCTTGCCAAGGAGGAAGTACAACCCCACCTAGCCCCCCTCACGGGTCAGGTACACAAACTGCTCACACCATGGATGGAACTAATCCTCCACTGCCACCCCAGATGGCATACTTGGCTTCCCTCAACATACCAGATTTGACTAAGCTCACCAATGATCTTGTATTGCACGATCCCACATGGCCTGCAATGCCTACTAAACTACCTTCAAACATCCCCAAGTTTGAAGGAAAAGATAGAGACGACCCGGCCAACCATGTCATGACCTTCCACTTATGGTGCTCTTCAAACAACATCATGGATGACTCCATCCAATTGAGGTTATTTCAACACACGCTCACTGGCCCATCAACCAAGTGGTATGTAGAAGAAACATATGGGTCCCATGTGACCTTTGAATCTTTGGCCAAAGAATTTTTAACCTTCTTTCAACTATAAATTTGTCATGACAATGGTCTCGAACTGCTCTCAGATTTTAAACAAACCTCAGCCACACACATCATTGACCACATTCAAGAATGGAGTCGACGACATAGTCTATGCAAAGCTGAAGCCACCAAGCAAAAATGCCTCAATTGGTTTCTCAAATCACTTGTTTCCCTCCTTTCAAAGGATGTGGCTGCCACCTTCCCCCAGTCTGAAGAGGAATCCATTAGCAAGGCTCAACAATTTGAACTCATTTATTCACAGTCAGGATACTTATATATGGTACTACCTGACACCCCAAGACCTGTGCCACTCGTCCAGGACAAACCTGGGATGTCTCACTACACGGATGGATTGATTGGTACCACAACACACTACAATCCATACCCCCCACAAACACCTATGTATGGTACACATCCATATCCACCGATGTCTAGAGGACATCCTTACCACCCTCCTCCCCCTTATCAACAACCATACCTTGTTTCCCTTCCTCCACCCATAAGTGGACCCTCGCCGACACCCATGATGCGCCTGACTGTTCAACCTAGTTTTGGAAACCCATCTACCTCTGGTTACACCCTAAGCACTAGTGAAAGCGCCACACCTTCCTATGTACCTTACATACCATTGCCACAACATAATCTGTATTTACCATTTCCTGGTCCTCCACATCCCATTGCTCCTCCACAAGGAAAACCACACGCTGGGGTTAACTTTTTTCATCCCTCTCCCTTTCAGCAAGTTCAAAATTTTGAACAACTAAATATGGAAAATCTGGCCCTTAAGTTGAATAATGCCAAAAATAAAGGAAAAAACCGAAACAATAATAACCCAGGACCAGGGGGAAACCACCCCCCACAAAACCATCCTGCTCGGGGAAACCATAATTAGGGGAACCAAAAGCCCCAAGGGGGAAATATCAACAAACTCCAAGGGAAGAAAAACAACAACATCCAGACAAACTTCCCTTGTTCCCTTTGCAGTGAGTATGGCCATTATACTCACCATTTCCCTCAAATCATTGACTTTAAACAGATGAAATAATCTGTGAACGGACCACATCCCTGTTGTGGTGGGAAATCCCCTTACAGACTAGCATTTAGGGTTATATTATGAATGAATATAAGACCAAAATAATCCTACTTTCTACCGTCGTCCCAGACTTAATCCCAATTTCTTTCAAGCAAATACATGGTTAAACGAACATACCTTGTTCCAGACGTTCGATGTCGATCCTTCTTCATGCTTGATCACTTGCTAGCAGCTATCCTCCCAAGACTAAACTGCGTACAAAACAAGAAACAAAATCTACATGCATTTGTTCTACAGATTAATGGGTTAGAGATTCAAACATATATTCACTAAACTATGAAGAAATCATATAGTGGGACGGGAAAAACATTTCTTTATTATTAACTTTAATGAATCAACTTACAATGTCGAGACCAACCACTACTCTGCGAACCTGATCCTAGGCTCCTCTTCAAATGTCCTCCAACTTCTTTGCTTTGTATCTCTCTTTCCACAAGGATGGCTAAAGGGTTGGGACAATGGGAATGTGCAATTGGGTATAGTTTCTTTACTCTGATTCTCCTCTTCCAAATAGGACCCCTAACCCTTCTTTTATAGGCTAGAAGAAGCTATGTATTTGGACGAACCCTTGGCCATGCATGGCTGGAATATTCCATTAACTCACCCAAAGCTATGTGTTCCATTGACAACTTTCCTTTTTTCACGCTTTTGTAGGTACATGTGGGTTGTTTTAGGTCAACTAGCGTGTACATGCATTTAGTAATGGAGTAGGGCACGTGGGCCCTTATAAAAGAGGTTTTTTAAAGAGTTGTTCAGCAGTTCTTTGGAAAAGAAGGGATCTGAGATGGCCTGATGCCAGGTAAGCATGTATGGTGAAAATTAGGGTTATAACAAATGCCCCCTAATGTGTGAGGTCAGAAGAGCATCTGATGGCCTAAATACATTACCAATCTTTACTGATGTGCCGAACAAGTGAGCCCAGGGACCAGGAACCAGGAGGCGTCGTCTGCAAAATAACAAATGTCTCACTGAGGTGGGCATGCCCATGCTCGAGATCAAATAGAATCATGGCTACCAATCAAATACACTGTAGATCCATGTCAAATAACTATATAAGCTGTAGCCACGAACAATACACAAGGGAGCTACATTACGAAATCAAAAAGATATACATATAGAGTATCCATCTTCTAGAAGTTGATACGGCCTGATGGCTCAAGATGAGGTCTTCAGAGCTCGAGCAACAACTTCAAAATATTCAAAACTTGGGTAGGAGTGTAATATGAGTGTACGACTTCACTACCTAGAGGTCTTCGATGACTCGTCGGTCATGGACTAGAGAATCTTGATGATCAGACTGAAGGCTTCATTGATTTCAAACAAAGAATTGATTGGACGTTCAGGATGGTTGAGTGTGAGGGAAAGAGACAAATTGCAGAGGGGCTGACTTAGGCTTGGTAGAAACTTCCCTTGGACAACAACACAACAAATGATGAGACTTAGGCAGCATGGCATTAATCATAAGTTTACGAAGCAGGAGGCAATGGAAACTCTCCATATGTTTGGAAGAATAACCAAATGGAGGAGGACATGACTCTATGTAGCGAGAACAGCTTCATAAGGTCATATTACATCCCATATTTTGACGAACAAACGAACAGATTTGCTTTATCCAAGGGCGACTCATTATGCTGCCAATAAAGAAAATACTTTTCCCTTCCTCTTTTTGGGGTATATTTGATTTTTTTGTCTTTTTCAATAATTTTTGAAAAAAGAATAAAGGAATGTTATGTTACAATGGAGGAACGAGTGTTACAAACATACAAGTTCAAGGCTCAAGGACAAGACTGATGTTCAAAATAATGATACTCGGGAAAAATCCTCCGGGGGCCAAGGGTGTTAAGACATAGAAGCAAAGTTCTACAAGGATGGCGTATAAGGTATGCAAACGCAGTTAACAAAACACACAATGGTAACGTCCTTCGATGTAAGTTTAATGAGCCCAGAGAAGGTAAGCTTGGTGGTTTTTCATATTTAGAGATTCTAAAAAAACATAAAGGAGACTCCATTGGGTACCTTTTTCGAAGATAGTCTAGTCAGTTTGAAAAAGGGGTAAACTAGCACTGACAAGACGTCTATTCAAAACCATTTTAATGAGTGTGAGAAAGACAAGATCACTTGGCCATTTTTTCATTTTTAAGGAGTCTAAAAAAAGCTTAACTATGGACTCTGTCAGGAATGTTCTTTTGGACCAGTTTAATGAGTGTGAAAGAATAAGGTCACTCGACGATCTTTTCAATTTTAGGGAGTCTGAAAAGAGCTTAACTATGGACTCTGAGGGGGTTCCTTTTTCGTAAATTTAGTCTCTTAGGCCCGAAAAAGGGTTAAAATGATACCTGAGAGTACTCTTCTAGAGAACTGAAGTTCCATAGAGTATACCTTTGTTCGTATAGTTGACCTTTCGGACTGAAAAAGGGGTAAACTACCACCGGACAGACGTGACTTCAAATTTCAGTTTAACAAGCATGAAAGGCCACAAGATCGCTCGACAATATTTTCATGTTTAGAGGGTCTAAAAAGGGCTTAAAATAAGACCCATAGAGGTTAATTTTCTCAGTTAATCCAGACGATATCGAAAATCATAAATGCAGTCTCGTCGGATGTTTCTTTCAGATCTCAAAGCGAGCTTGAAAAACAACAAAGTTAGCTCATGATCGACTCTTTATGGGTCGATTCCTGGCATCTCCTCGGGGGAGCAGTATGATCCGACGAAAACATTGTCTATGACGCCAGGGGTTCTGGATATATTGATAGGTATCATTTTAGAAATGGTTGCCATATTACCCTCAGCATAGATCTCATGTGTAGCTAAGGGATTAATAGGAAAAGACCTATCTCCAGTCATAGTCAAGGTGAATTCTCCGGCCTCGATTCTTATTAACTTTGGGAGGAAGTATGATCTGTGATGAAGATCATCCCAGGGTTTGTCTGGCCTAGTCATTGCTTCAATTACTTCTTCATCAGAGGGCAAGACTAAGTCTAACGAATCGGTGTCAGTGAGAGAAACTTGAGCCCAAATAGGCTCTAGAAGTGGATCTAACTCTTGTGCTGGAGTTGGATCTGGGTTGGCTGAAGCTTGCTAGACTAAAGAGTATGCTACTTCAGCTATAGACAAGGGCATGGACAGTCTCGGGTGCCCTGTCCCATTCATCGTGGCCGATGGGGAATGAAGTATCCACAGATCGTCGAAGTAAGTTGTGCGGAACAATGAAGCTTGAAAAATCTCAACCTTATGGTGATTGGATATAAACTTGATATTTCCTTGAGGGGGCATGTAATCGAAGGTACCCATCAAAGATGGGTGCAAACCAACCCCTACGTTGACTATACCTGGTTGAGGATTATCAATCATCGGGACCGTGGATGCCCCCAATGAAGGGTCAGGTATGGAGAAAGATAATTGATCGATGGTCACTATCCAACCCTCGTGTGGAAACAACAAGACCCAAAAAATTGTAGAAACCACAACTTGCATGGCATAATTCAAACTCCTTCCTAACAAGAGGTTATAGTCGAGGGGTGCATCGACTACCTCTACCTTGACACACACAGTCTTCCCTCCTAACTGCACAGGAAAAGAGGGAATGATGCCATGTGGTCAGAATGAATGACCATCGAAAGAAGTGAGGAGATTAGGTGATGGAGACAAAACAAGTTGTCCAACAGCCTTCTAACATGCCAACGACATATTGCATGTCGAGGCTCCCTCATCAACCATCGTACGGAAAATATTTCCAGTAAATTTTTTCATGGGATAAGCCACTACTATCTGAAACGCTACGTGGTAAGGTAGACGAGGTTTTAGGTTGGTTGTATCAAGCATGACTGTACCTGAATTACAAGTCTCGGTAGATCCTAAAGCGGTTAACAAGGATTTCCTCTAGGAAGGGCATCTTTGTAGGACCTCCAAAGTGGACATCGCACAAGGGGTTTGTGATAAATCTTCCACCACAAAATAGTTCTGGGCGGCCCTTGCATTTGGGTTGTGAGAATATTTTTTGAACACGCCTTTGGGAATATGTGTCATTGTTTTTCCCAACGTCTTCTCAATCTGTAGAGGAAGAGATGGGAGTTCAGCTTCTTTGCCCATCTCAGAAGTGCTTGGTTTACTATATTCATGTTCTCTAGTCGATATAAATTCATCACCCCTCACCATATATACATTCGTGGATGCGGGGTTTTTTGAAAATGGAGAGGGTCCTTGGCTTCCCCCTTCCATGCTTGCAAAGGATTGGGTTAGATTTTTCCCATGTTGAAATGGATTGGTTAACAAAGCAGGTTGTTGCTGCGTCACAAACTTTTGGGATTCTGCAAGACGAGGACATAAATGGGTCGGGTGGTCTTTCACACATAACTTGCATGGATACCTCGCTTTGGTTTCTCAATGTTGTCCCCGCCATCATTATCGGTAGGTTTTTAATCCCCCTTACCCTTCTTTTTTTGTTTTTTCTTTCCTTCAGGCTGCTGGGTGGCCTTTGGATTAGTCGTTTGCACTGTGTGTACATTCAACATTTTGGTAGGGGGAGCAGCCAAAGCAGTAGTTTGGTTGGCCGCTGTGTGTTGTATAGACAACTGCTGCAACTACTTCGTCAATTGCTCAGCAGGCTTTGTTTACGTTGAACCAACAATACCATCGGCATGTGGTCCAACTCTTTGTCTAGTGTTATCAAGTATTGAGCATGGATCATCTAACAAGATATCGTATAATAAACCGGACTGAGAATAGATTAGCTCAAGTTGTTGAGCTCTCATGATGGCATCTTCTTCAGAAAATATTCCCGATGTTGCAACGTCTTTGGACAACTGTGTGACCAAATACTTAAGGAACCACTCGAGCAGGAATGCTAGTGGGACTGGTACCTTAATTAAACTCTTTTGACGTCTCCATTCTCAAATGTGATCAGAGATATGGTCCGCTTTTGTTTGTGAGAAATTGGCCAACAATTTGGTGCCAGTGCCGTATCTCACAGGTAACTGGAAATGGTTTAGGCAATCCATCGCCAGTTCACCAAAGGAAGAGTATCTTGAGCGATCAAGCTCAATGTACCATTTTGCGGCACTCCCAATGAGAGTAGGTTGAAATAATCACAACTGTATGGATTCGTATTTCAACGATTTAGATGAGCACCAAAGATGAAAGGTAGTCACATGATCTCCTGGATATTTGTTAGACTTGGCTTCAAACTTTGGGATGTCCGAAGGCAACTTCGTCAGCATAGGAGGCCAATGCGGATCGTGACAGATAGGGTCATTCAACAACCTTGTCAAGTCTGGAAAATGCAAGGTTTCCAAGAAGAGTAGTTTGGGTTGTTGGTGATAACCTGGGAAAAAGGGGCCTGGAGTTTGGCTGGCACCAGGTTTCCAGGAAAATTTTGGCTGTTGGCCTAGGTTCTGGTAAAAACCATGGCCATGTCTAGTGTATGGATTTTTCATGTGAGGAGACATCATCAACTGATTTCCAAAATAGAACATAGATGGTTGGGCATGCATTACATTTGAAGGAATTTGGGAAGGATTTCCCCATGTCAGTCCTGTGGGGACAAGCATAGTTCTTTGTCTGGGGTTCCATTGATTGTGAAAATAATTACCCTAGATCAGCATTCCTGACGAGGGAACAGATCCCTGCCAAGAATTCCAAGGCCATGATGCAAAAGAAGTTCCTGGGTGTGCAGGAATAGTACCCTGCATAGGAATAGGTTGTCCAAAACCAGGGTTTCCCCCAATTGGGAAAGTAGCTGATGAAAAGGCGTTGTTACCAAATGCACCGAAAAAATAAAATGGTGTCAAACCTACTGACATATTATGTGAAAGTGGTCCTTGACTCCCTTCTCCAAATAAACTATGGTGTGCAGGTGGCCTGGCGGATTGCTGATGCGTGCCACCGAGTGAAGGGGACAAAGGAGGTATATGACCTCCCCCATAAGGGAAAGCGTTAAAAGGAGTAGGAGTGCCCCCCATGTGTCCTTGCATAGGATTGTTAGAGCTCCCTACCCCCAGACCTGAAGTCTGTGAAGTGGAGTAGGAAAGTACAGGACTTGTACCTGAACTAGGCATCCCATATGAGAACGGATGGCCTGTCGCACTTGGTGTGAAAGGGGTTGTGGCCTTCGCCAAAGATAGGATTGGACCACTGTGCGATGTCGAGGAGGTCGAGACCATGGTGGATGACTAGTAACAGTGGGTTAGGAGGTGGAAACTCTCCTATGGTGACAACCGTAGTGGGAATTGAAGAATTCCCATAAGGAGTATCAACATTTGTTTCCATTGCTGTGTGTGACACTGTCTGGCACTCGTAAGGATGAACCGATATGATGGTGCATGAAAAAATATCAGTGGGGGAGGTTTCAACCAAACCAAAAGCTTTCCCTCCAAGGTCTAAAATGGTCAATTCCTCTGGATGTTCGTCGGGCACAATTTCTTGTGACTCGATTGCTTCAAAATACCCTTGTTGGTATAGTTTTTGCCTTAGTGGTGGTGGGGGTGGCTCCAGTGTAACCAGCGACAGGCCAAGAAGACTTCGTGACCAGTGAAGCTCATGATCCTCCACTGTGTGAGAAGATAAAATACACTCTAGGGCGTTCTAGTCGTTCAAAAACAACACACACTAAAAAATTCCCTATAAGATAAGACAGGCAAACACTAATTTAATTGGAAGAACAATTACAACAACCAACACTAGAGAAACTTACCGGTGCAAGTGAAACTTGAACAAGGAAGCACCCTATGGGTATACTCTGCAAAGCATGGCCCGATGTCTGTCATAGGTACCATGGTATACCCTCGTAGTCACCTGTGTATGTCCCTAAAAAAGATAGGCAACTAGGTTGCCAGTGCGCGAACAGTCACCGTACGAGTACAGTTGAAAGTCGGGTAGACCACAATGAGCAGGGTATCGAGCCCGAAACCTATCAAGGGTATCGAGAGAAAGTGGTCTAGAAGACAACTAAGGACCTCAAACGGATTCGAGACCCACGAAGCTCCATGGAAAATGAAATCGATAGAATCCCAAGACAAGCCCTCTATATGTGTTCTCCACTACGATTGGTCCAACTTTGGAGGGGTTATCTCTGCTACCTTTCCACACACGACCTCATGTTTATCCCCTGTGTTATAAGGGGGTCCCGAATAACTTTCACGATACTGGACTTGGACACTCCCTAACTTAGACTCCACTTTTTTATTTTAATGGCCTTAAAGAGTTTCCTCTCCAACCTAATCCAAGGCCCTAATCCTGAACTAGTTGGTTAACCCTACAAACATAAAAGTCTAATGAATTTTAGATTTAGCATTAATTTTATGGCTTGTCTTATGTCAAGGGGTATGAAATTGAAACTAATGATGTTTGAAAGATGAAAGTAAAAATGAACAGAAAGCTGGAAACAAAAACGTTCACTTAACGCAAATTGTTAACAACTTTTCAATTTTTTTTTAAATTTTTCTAAGATCTTTTGAATCAACAAACTTAAAGAAGGATTTCACTCAACTACGAGCTACTTACAATATAATTAAACTATAAAGAACTTAATAAAGAAAATACTTTTCCCCGGTTACTAATGCAAAACAACACTTTTCAACCAAACAAAGAAATGAAAGATTTTTTTATTTTATTTGAATGTTCACAAAGAAAAAAGGAAAAATATCAACAAGTCAAAAACCAAGAAAAATTTCTGGCCTAATCGCAGATCACAAAGAATCCCTCAAGAAATCACACGCTAGAAACTTAAAAAAAATGACTCTCACACTTGTCTAAAAACCCTAAAGAAGATTTTAATGAAAACTTTTAAATGAAATAAGAAAGCTATTTCTGAGATCAAACCTAGGCTACTGACTTCTAGTATAGAGATTCAAAAACTTGAGAGGTATAACTCTTTTCAAGGGAAAATATGACTACCTCACCCTCAACAAAAACTATCTTTCACAAGCACATTACTGAAAATTCAACAACAAGTGTGTGCACGTGAGCTGTGTAGAGCTAGAGGGTGTGTACACACGTGTTGGCCGTATATAGGCCATGTGTATATCTAAAACTCTAAAACAAATAAAAACAGACAATCCAAACCAGGAAGAGTCCACTGATACTAAGAACCAAAATCTCTTGAAGGCTTAGACAATTTCATTAACAAAAAAAAGAAAACAATGTAAGGAAAAAATTCGTAAAACAAACCAATCTGAGATTAACCCTAAGCTATAGACTGCAAATAACCAAGACTAGAAAGAGTTTCAGAAAACCCCTGAGAATGACTGATTTTGACAAGGAAGAGGATGACTGCCTCACAAATGTTCTGGAATCATACACGCGATTGTTACTTCTTCAGCTAGCATGTGCACGTGGGCTGTAAGAAAGTAGGGCACAGGTACATGCATGCAGACCTGATGCAGGTTGTGTGTACGTCTGTGGGTCTCGAAAAAACAAAGTCAAGAAAAGAACAGAAATGACTAGTATGGAAGACCAGAATCTCTGTTAGCTCAGACTTTACAGAAAATTCAAAAAACAGGAAAGAAAACCAGTCTTTTAAAACTACCCAAAAATATTCTCAAGAACCCTAGAGACTTCCCCAGTATGGTCGCCAATTCTGTTGTCGTGGGAAATTCCCCTACAGACTAGCATTTAGGGTTATATTATGCATGTAGATAAGACCGAAAGAATGCTACTTTCTACCGTCGTCCCAGACTCAAACCCCATTTCTTTCAAGAAAATATATGGTTAAACAAACATACCTTGTTCTAGACGTTCGATGTCGATCCTTCTTCATGCTTGATCACTTGCTAACAGCTATCCTCCCAAGACTGAACTGCGTACAAAACAAGCAACAAACTCTACATGCATTTGTTCTACAGATTAATGGGTTAGAGATTCAAACATATATTCAGTAAACTATGAAGAACTCATATAGTGGGACGGGAAAAGAATTTCACCATTATTAACTTTAATGAATCAACTTACAATGTCGAGACTGAACACTACTCTGCGAACCTGATCTTGGGCTCCTCTTCAAATGTCCTTCAACTTATTTTCTTTGTATCTCTCTTTGCACAAGGATGGCTAAAGGGTTGGGACAATGGGAATGTGCAATTGGGTAGAGTTTATTTACTCTTATTCTCCTCTTCCAAATAGGACCCCTAACCCTTCTTTTATAGGCTAGAAGAAGCTAGGTATTTGGAAGAACCCTCATCCATGCATGGCCAGAAGATTCAGTTAACTCACCCAAAGATGTGTGTTTCATCGACAACTTTCCGTTTTCGTGCTTTTGTAGGTACATGCTGGTTTTTTTAGGTCAGCTATCATGTACATGCATGTAGTAATGGAGTCGGGAACGTGGGCCCTTATAAAAGAGGTTTTTTAAAGAGTTTTTCAGTATTGCTTTAGCAAAGAAGGGACTCTGAGATGGCCTGATGCTAGGTAAGCATGTATGGTGAAAATTAGGGTTATAACAATCCCCCAACACCGCCTGTCCCTCTGCAGGCCCCACAAAAATATGTGAAACAACCACCCGCAACCGTGTTGCAAAAATCCATTCCACACCAAGGGGTGATGAATACCCAACAAGAGATGCACCCTACCCCACCACATATTGGATAGTATCAAAACCCTGACACTCCTACAGATTGCACTATCCTCCTCACTAGCGAGGAAGAAATTCTTCTACAAACATACATTTGTCAATACAACGCACCCCCCGAATATTCTCCCACTACTTTGGAAGCAGTCCCAGTTACAACTAGACCACATTTGATGATTCCACGCCCTAATATTGAAACACCCCTTGGTATTCCTCGCATCCCATTGCGACAAAATGTCAATAATCCTTAGGCTAGGGCGGCATACAATTATAGTCTGGTCGATGACTTGGCACAATATCCTATAGCCATGTCAGTCTTGGAAGTCCTTCAAACCTGTCCCACTCAATGAAAGTCATTACTCTCTGCCTTGGGGGAAATCGACCCTGTTGATACCAGACTCATCACATTCTATCTCGATAGTGGGGAACCCATATCCCCACTCTAGTAGCTTTCCAAATACTGGTTAAAATCCAAAACATCACAGTTCATCACTGCATCATTGATGAAGGTGCATCACTTTGAGATCTTATGATGGATGACCATCCTCTCCTGAAGGGATCTTTCAAAATGTCCCCGTTGAGCTCGGGGGAAAAACCATAATCATTGAAATTGAAGTTATCGATGCTCCACTCAATTACAACATCTTGTTTGGATGTAGCTACATGTACGCTATGAAGGCCATGGCCTCTTATGTGTTTCTCACTATGATGTTCCCCCATAACGGGAATATAATTACCATTGATCAAGTTTCACATTACGAGCCTAACCCTTCCTCCAACATCGATAACATCCTACCTCTTATCCACAGTAATTTGGATGCCTACCCACTCATCAAGATGGGACCCAGAATTTTCAAAGACCCATCCTTGCTAGAAACTTACCATGGAGCACCTCCACTCATACATCCCTCAGTACAAGTATGTGTCATCTCATCTAAGGGAACTGAAACTAGAGATACCCTTCCTCCCATAGAGGCTTCTTTACTATCTGACATCCCATTAGTCACAAAACTCCTCCCTCAGGAATCCTCTGAGAACTCTCTAGCTCCACCTGTTCCCGATTTCACCCTTCCTCAAGGGAAAATACAAGTTTGGGAGACAATCCCCCAAGCCATCACTCAAATCCCCTTATTTTACCCCCCACCAGGCATACAAGCTTTCTAGGTATCTGTAACTCTTACCCTTCCCAATATGGTGTTGGCTATTCCAGTATGGTATCTACACCCACCTGCGATGGTCCCTCAACCATCTCTCCCTCCCCAACTCGAGGGAATCCTAATGAAAATTCCGATACTTACTGCAACCACACCACCCTCACCCCCACTTGTTATCACCACCACTATAGTTGGGGGGTGAAGGAAGAAGAAACATCCCACCACTCCTCTTCCCCCCTAAGTTCAACCTCCTTGTGCACTGTGTGAGAAAGAAGGACACCCCACCAATCGATGTCCTTCTCTCCCCGAGTTATGCAATCTGATCCAACCCCCCCGAGTGACAACAAACACACCTAGTACTACCACCACATCCCCTACTATAGGTATCAAAGGGATGCGAACCAAATTTGCATGATCCATCTGTTTCGAGTACGGCCATTACACCCACCATTTCCCCATGCTCCCTCAGTTTCGCTAGACGCTAATGGAAGTATGCCAGAGATTTCAGCAAGAACCCTTGCCATCTGCATCATCAAGTACTCAGGTCATTAACATTCATTATGTCATGAATTCAGTCAATGAATGAATGAGATTCCCTTGCTCTCTCTGTGACTCACTTGATCATTTCACATACTAGTGTCCTGCAATCATTTAATACAGATGCTGCCAAATGGCCCTTATTCAAAATCCTCCAGTCACCCCACCTCCCATGATAAAAGTGATCACCCCCACCCCCTCTCTTGATATTGTTCACATTATATCTCCTAAGGTTGAGGCGCTTCCCACTCCTCCATGGTGCATGGATAGCTTGTATGAGTGTTTTCCCCCAAATTGCCCCAATTTGCCGCTTCATTTCCCCACGAAAATTTTATGCCCAACCACAATTTTTAACCCACAGTATCTTGATATTTGGTTCATGTCAAGTGAACCGCCAAAACTTACTTACGTCACCCCCTCTACATCTTCTCCACCTGAAGAAAGTCATCTAGTGATAGTCACCAACGTTAATTCCCTAGATCCCCCATATTCTCGCATATTCCACTGCGATGAAGATATCCTTGAGGAACTAACTACACCCAATTTCCCATGGAATGCACTCCATCACAGAACGCTCTTTCTTTCATAGGAAGCCTTTGCACCTCCTAAACACAAGTCCATATATGCAATCGAAACCAAATATTTTATACCATCAAGGCATATAGATTGGTTCAATAACCCTATCCCTGCCACCGACGCTTTTGAAGAAGGCAACATGGCCAACATTTCCCCCACCGTCAAAATCAATATTTTCATCAAGCACGGAATCATAGAGGAAATCACCATAGGCACCACATGCTCTCTTGAAGAACTTATAGCTTACAAATCTCTCTTCCAAGAATACCAGGACATTTTTTCTTGGTCATACACAGAGATGCCTGGCCTTGATCCCTCTATTGTCGAACATCGTATAGACACATGGCTTGATATCACACTTGTACGTCAAAAGAAATGCCCACTGCAACCATCCAAATCCATGGCTATCAAATCCAAAATTAAAAAACTACGTGTTGTTGGGTTCATATAACCCATCGCATATACATCATGGGTCTCCAACCACGTCCTTATTAACACAAAACAAGGCATTATTCACATCTGTACTAATTTTCGTGACCTCAATCATGCCTGTCCCAAAGACAATTTTCCAATGCCCTTTATCGACCAAATTATCGATGATTGTGTCGACCATGAGGCTTTGTCCTTCATGGACGGTTTTTCTAGCTACAACCAAATTTAGATTCACCCAGCCGGCCAATACAAAAACACATTCACTACCCCCTGGGGTAATTTTGCATATCGTGTCATTCCTTTTGGCCTCAAGAACGCTGGTGAAACTTTTCAATGGGCCATGAAATACATTTTTTATTATCTAGCTCATATCATCCTCGCATACTTGGATGACCTCACCGCTCGATCCAAAAAACGCACTCAACATCTTGACGATTTACGAATCATCTTCCAAAGGTGTCGTCAGTACAACATCTGCTTGAACCCCCTCAAGTGCATATTATGCGTCACCACTGGACGCTTCCTTTGGTTCATCATTTCCCAACACAGAATCACCATGGAACCCCTCAAGGTCCAAGCCATCATAGAAATCCCCCCCCCTCGAAATTTATGCCAACTGCAAAGGTAACTTTTTACGTCGCTTTGTTACCGATTACACAACTCGTGCACGTGGTTTCCTTCACTTGTTACTTCATGATATCCCATTCCGATGGGATGAACATACCCAGGCCATGTTCAATTATTTAAAAGTGACACTCTCCAACACCCCTCTAATCATTCCCCCCGACTATGATCACAACTATATCATCTACTTGTCATCCTCATCCGTCTCAGTGGAAGGAGCTCTCATCCAACTAGGGGACGACGACCATGAGCATGCAATTTACTATATTAGTAAAAATATTTCAGGGCCACCCCTGACATACAATCATGAAGAGATACTTGCCCTTTCATTTGTCCTTGCAGTCCAAAAACTGCACCATTATATCCTTCTTCACACCACCAAATTCGTAGTAGATTCCAACCCCCTACAATACTTTCTCAGTCACCGACAAATTAATGGAAATCTTGCCCAATGGATCACCATCCTTCAAGAGTACAAACTTGAATTTTCAAAACCCAAGAGCAAGAAATCCCTCATCCTCGCCAAACTCAGTACAACATTTCCTTCCAAAACTACCAGTTCACTCGTCGACACGGAATTCCCCGACGAATATCTCTTCTACATCCCTTCAAATGATCCCTGGTATGGTGACCTTCTCATCTACCTTCGAACCCAAAAGTTCAGACCCCATATTTCCTGAGACAATCATCGACGCATTCTCCATCATGCCCCTTGATACCTCCTCATCGAAGACATTTTACATCGACGAGGGGTAGACACAGTCCTCCGTCGATATTTGACCATTGACGAAGAAGATAGATTCATGAATGACTACCACAGTGGCGCCTGCGGTGGACACCTCTCAGGGATGTCCACCACCTAGAAAATCATTCGAGCAGGATAATTCTGGCCCACATTGTTTCACGACTACATCCATGCTGTGAAACGATGTGACAAATGCCAATTGTATGCTAACAAAGCACGAGCACCACCTGTTCTTCTCCACCCAGTCATCACTGCTGGCCTCTTTTGAAAATGGGGCATCGACTTCATGACTTGTAACCCTCCATCTACCAATGGAAACAAGTACATCTTCATGGTCGTTTATTACTTTACCAAGTGGACCGAAGCCATGCCCACCTTCAACAACACCGCTAACATCGCAATGCGTTTTTTCTTTAACTATGTCATCACCCGCTTCAGAGTCTCGTTACAATTAGTCATCGATCATGGAAAACACTTTGAGAATGACATCTTTTTCGAACTCTCCTCAAGATTAGGCTTCTCCCATGAGTTCTCCTCCTTGTACTACCCCCAGTCCAACAGACAGGTAGAGGTGTTCAACAAGGTCCTCAAAAACATGTTGCAGCGCACTATTAACAAACGTAAGACCAATTAGCATCATATGTTGTTTTCAGCGCTATGGGCTTATCGCACGACAGTTAAAACTGCCACTGGATTTAAACCATTTCATCTCGTCCATGGGCTAGAAGACACTCTCCCCATCGAGTGTGAAACTCCCACACTATGCACCGCTATTGAGCTATTACCCAACACTGCTCCAATGGAGCAGCATTTGCTGCACTTAGAGTCGCTGGATGAAGATCGTTGGTCTTTATTACAGAACAATGAGGCAGCTAAAAAATGGTCGAAGGCCACCTTTGACTGCCATGTCAACCTTTTCTCATTTAATTAAGGAGACCTCGTCCTTGCCTACAATATCACTCACAATACCCTCGACCATGGAAAATTCGAGTCGTTATGGCATGGACCCTACATTGTCCAACACTGCCTCAGTAAAGGCGCATACATATTTTATAGAGTTTTTAATCTTCTTTTTCCCCTCCATGACTTGCATCTAATCTACCATTTTTGTTATTGATAGATTCCTCATCCATCGGCATACCACATCGGTTATGTCGATGAAGCTAGACGATGGACACAGAATCTCGCTTCGGTCACTTAGGCCCTCTATACCCCCTCACATGAACTGCTCCACTCCAACGGCATATGTTTGGGCTTAGTAACCAACAACCAAGATGAATACATTCGTCATTGGCCTCTTTGCCGAGGCCAGTCACCACCATATTCATCACCTTAGCATCTTACTATATTCCCAACTCGTTGTTCTTCAACTCAACAATGTATACCGTGTTCGTGATCCTTGCCTCTTCTGCAAATACCTGCAAGTTAGAATTTTATCTCGACATTTTGATTCAATTACATTTACACATATTCTAGGACAAGTCATTCAAATAGCAGATAACATGGCTAACCTAGTGTTAGATTGGCATTTATCACATCAAGATACCATT
>SNQJ01S0053687.1:0-25991 GCA_010110895.2 Picea sitchensis
TCAAGGCTTTTGAAGCAGAACTATCCAGATCAGAGTGACTCGGGACGAGTCACAAGTGAGTGTTGGGGGCCTATTGGCCCTTGACCAAGTTTTGGGAGATCCTTGGTCAAGTTTGACCTATTTTGGGACTTCGATAGCCTATCGAAGGAGGAGCGCAAGACGAAACAAAGATCAAGGGATCTCGGCCCCTTTTTGGGTCCTTTTCGGGATTTGGGATTATGTAACGGGTATGGTATGTCGGCCCATGGGTTTACCCATGCTTAGGCCTATTTTGTAAAGTATAAATAGATGTCTAGGCAATGTAAGAAAATAGTAGTTACGAATGGCTAAGTGCTAGATCTATGTGATTGAAGGATTGTAAGTGCTCTGTGCATACTGTGTGAGACTTGTAGAGCTACGCGCAAGTAATTGTAAGAAAGATTGGTGATTTACCCTAGCTCGAAGAAGGAGGATCTGGTAGAGTGCACATAGATCTTCGTCTTCTGCGGAGTAGGATTTTGATGCTATGTGCCTATAAGAAGCTTGAAAAAGATAATAAAGAAGAAGAGTTGGTGGACATAGCCCCAGGGAAGGGTTGAACCATGTATATGCTATGTTTCTCTGCTTTGTGCAATGTGTTGATGTGTTTATGTCTTTACGTTCTAAGTGCTTGATATAGATAGATAGATCTATTTATGATTTGTGCTAATGATATATATGGATGTTAGATCTGACTTATATGAATGTGTTAGTGCCTGAATCTGTTTGATATAACCTACTTCTCTATGATAAGTGCTTAGATACATAAGATCTAATTGAATGATGCGATGCTATGTTTTATCTACGTAGTAGATAGTGGTTAAATATTGATGAAATGTTGGTGCTAAGTGCTCTATTAAGTATTAAAATCACAGATCTGTGTCCTAGTTAAGGTTGCAGACACTTGAGTCCTGCAACCACCCCTGCCTCTACCTCGGGTGAGACTTCATCTGCTTCGCACGTGTTTCCGAAAGGGCCAGTAGTTAGGTTTTTGTTGGTGCACTGTTGTAGTGTTGAACCCTAGGTATGCCCCCGTGCCAACATACAAAAACCATTTAGGCCATTTGACTAGTGGCCTCAAGGATGAGATTTGTGCTCATGTCCACATGGCTCGACCTCATATTTGGGTGGATGCTACTAAAAGAACTAAGGAAGCACAAAAGGTTGTCTCTTCTCAAAACAAAAACCCTCCTTTATTCCTCACACTAAACCAGTAACTCCCACTCCTTTTACTCCACTAAAGATCCAGAAATTGACCAGGGCCAAAATGGTTGAATGCCAACTAAAAGGCCTTTGTTATAATTGTGATGACAAATATTTTCTGGGACACAAGTATAAGGAACAAAATATTCTTATGGCCATCTCAGAGGATGTTTCATAAGAGGATGTTGAGGCTCCCCTTGTGTCTGTGTCACCTGAACCCACTGACATAAAACCTCCCTCAAACCCTCCCTAAGTAGAACCGATCATTTCCCTAAATTCTCTCATTGGATTCTCTGCTCCCCAAACCCTCAACCTAATTGGTTACATCAAGCATATGAAGGCCACCATTCTTGTTGATAGTGGAAGCACCCATAATTTTATTCATCACTGCATTTCCCAAGAAATTAATTTCTATATCCACGTAGTCAATAATTTCCAAATCATGATTGCCAATGGTGGGTCCATGAAATGTGGAGGGAATTGTGAAAATGTGCATCTCCAAATTGGTGAATACCACATGAAATCTCATATGTTTGCTATTGACATGGGAAGTTGTGAAATTGTGTTGGGTTCATAGTGGCTATAGACTTTGGGTCCCATTCTCATGGATTTTAAGGAATTAACCATGGAATTCGACCAAGAGGGACAAAAATATAAGTTCCAAGACATCACCATCGGTTCCTCAGAGATCATTAGTTCCCATTGCATGGAAAAGCTATTGAGAAAAGGTCATTCTAGAATTATTTCCCAACTCCATGCCATACAAGCTGCAGAGACACCCTCATTGCCCTTGGGACCTCCAATCATCCTCTCTAAACATCAAGTAGTATTTTCCACTCCCTAGGGACTCCATCCTTCCCGTGGTGTTCACTTGATCATTCCATTCCCCTTGTCCCGGGGAGAATTCCTCCCAATGCTCATCCCTATCGTCCAGCCTTTTCCCCAAAATGAAATTGAGAAAATGGTTCAGAGCGCTTAATGCAGGTGTTATCAGCCCTAGTCTGAGCCCTACTCTTCTCCTATGGTCTGGTGCCAATAAATAAGGTTATTGGTTGCATGTTTTCTGAGCTTGCAGCCCTCAACAGGCACACCATTAAGAACAAATTTCCCATTCTACGTCATTGATGACCTCTTGGATGAATTATAGTGGTGCCCAGTTATTTACTAAAGTCCCTATCGTCACGCCTTTTCCCCAAAAAATGAAATTGAGAAAATGGTTCAAGAACTGCTTAATGCAGGTGTTATCCGCCCTAGTACGAGCCCCTACTCTTCTCCTATGGTCATGGTACTTAATAAATAAGGTTATTGGTGCATGTTTTCTGACTTCCACGCCCTCAACAAACTCACCATTAAAGACAAATTTCCCATTCCTGTCATTGATGACCTCTTGGATGAATTAAGTGGTGCCCAGTTATTTACTAAACTTGATCTTCATTCTGGCTACCAGTAGATCTGTATGAAAGAGACAGACATTCCTAAGACTAACTTTAGAATTCATGAGGGCCAATATGCGTTTTTGGTCATGCCCTTTGGCTTGTGTAATACTCCCTCCAATTTCCAGAGCCTCATGAATCATGTCTTTCGTCCTTTTCTCTGTTAGTTTGTCATATTTTTCTTTGATTATATCCTCATCTACAACAAAACTTGGACAACCCATATTGCTCATGTGGATGGAGTTCTCCATCTACTCTCTTAGCACCAACTTTTCCTCAAACAATCTAAATGTGCTTTTGGCGCCTCAAAAGTTGAGTACTTGGGTCATCTTGTTGGCAAGGCCGACGTCAGGGTGGATCCTAAAAAGATCGAAGCTATGCAAGATTGGTCTCACCCAAAGAATCTCAAAATCTTGTGGGGATTTTTGGGTTTAACAGGTTATTATCACAAGTTTGTTAAGAATTATGGAAAGATTGTGGCACCTCTCACTGCACTCCTTAAAAATAATTCTTTCACTTGGACTACAATAGTTGCTCAGGATTTTCAAACCTTGAAGATGGCCATGTGCACCACTCTAGTCCCATCCCTTCCTGATTTCACAAAGACCTTTTTCCTGAAATTTGATGCTTCCAGGAAAGGAATTTGCATTGTCCTTATGCAAGAGGGTCACCCTTTGGCCTTTACCAACAAACAACTGTCAAAGAGAAATTTGGGCAAATCAATCTATGAAAAGGAAATGTTGGCTATTTTTAATTTTGTGGATCTTTGTCTCCCTTATCTATTGGGGAAACGCTTCCAAATTAAGACAGATAATCAAAGCCTCAAGTATTTTATGGAACAATGCCTTTCCTCCCCCGAGCAACAAAAGTGGGTGACCAAGCTCTTTGGCTCTGATTATGAGATCATTTATAAGAAAGGCAAAGACAATGTGGTTGATGATGCACTTTCTAGAAAATATGAAGATGAAAGGTCCCTTTTTTCTCTCTCTTTCATTGTACCAGATTGGCTCCAAGATGTTTGCCAGGAATGGCTACACGATCCCAAAAGTTCGCATATGATACAACAATTGTAGTCCAATTCTCTAGTTTCCCAAAGGTACTCTTGGCTCAATGATGAGACTCGATACAAAGGTCATTTGTATTTAAGTAAACAATCAAAACTTAAATCCACGGTACTTTCTGAGCTTCATGCTACACCCACAACTAGGCACTCTGTGTTTACCAAAACCTATGAATGGGCCAAATGTTCTTTTTTCTGGGAGGGTATGAAACAATACGTTCGTAATTTTGTGGTAGAATGTGATGTGTGTCAACGCAACAAGGGCGAGACAGTCAAATCTCCTGACACACTACAATCGCTTCTGATTCCACCTGTTGTTTGGTGGGATATCTCTATGGATTTTATTGTAGGATTACCTAAATCAAGAAATAAATCAGTCATCATGGTGGTAGTTGATCGTATTTCCAAGTATGCTCATTTCTGTGCTCTTAAACACCCATTTACAGCATCCACTATGGCTTAAATTTTCATGGATCAAGCCTTCAAGCTTCATGGCATGCCGCATTCTATTTTTTTTTATCGCGACCCAACTTTAACCAACAATTTTTGGCAAGAACTGTTCAAGCTACAAGGCACCCAATTGCATATCAACACAACTTATCATCCCCAGACTGATGGTCAAACTGAAGTTGTCAACAAATTTTTGGAAACAAATTTGAGATGTTTTGCATCGGAAAGGAAGAATCAGTGGGCTCAATGGTTACCACTAGCTGAATGGTGGTACAACAATTCGTACCATACAACTACACACATGAATCCTTTTGAAGCGGTATATGGATAAAATCCACCTTCAGTTCTCTCATATTTTCTAGGTGTCTTGAAGGTCCAGGTGGTTGACCAAACTCTTACAGTTCGAGAGTCTATTCTTCATACCCTCAAAGAGAATTTGGTCATGGACTAGATTCACATGAAGCAACAAGCAGATCAAGGTCACTTTGAATGTCAATTTGCAGAAGGGGATCAGGTGTTTCTTTGACTGCAACCTTACAAGAAAAATTCCCCCAAGGCTGACCATTATCAGAAATTGGCGCCCAAATTTAATAGTCCTTATACCGTTCTCAATATTGTGGGGTAGGTGGCCTATCGGTTAGATTTTCCCAATCATTCTAAGCTCCATCCTATTTTTCATGTTTCCCACTTAAAGAAGGTGATTGGAACTAAGTTTCAAACGCAAACCAACCTTCCTGATTTGGACGAAGAAGGCTCCATTTGGCTACATACACAAGAATATTTGGACTAGCGTGGGCATCGACTGCGTCAACGAACCATCAAGGAAGTGTTATTCTAGTGGAAAGATACAACTCCAACAAATGCCACTTGGGAACCAATTACCATTCTACAACAATTTTCCCATCTCAAGCCTTGAGGACAAGGTTGTTTTTAAGGGGAAGGACATGTTAGGGACCTATCCTCTCACATAGGTAGAATAATATATTTCCATGTAATAACGGTCGATATTAATAAGGCCTAGCAATAAGGAAGAATAAGTCCAATGTAATAAGACATAATAGAAGCTTCCGCTTCTAGAAGGATATTCCTCTAGATGGTTCTTTTGATAGACATATTTAGTATAAATAGGAGTCGAGGGTATGAGAAATTTTGTCTTGGATATTATTGTAATAGAGCTCTTCTCTCCTGGGGGTTGTCCACTCGATGAAGCAAGTGAACATTGCTCTCAGTAATCAAAGTGTTCTTTCTGGTATTATTCTGGCAACATTTTGGTATTATTGTGGTGTTGTTTTGGTTATATTGTTGTTCATCTACCATTTCTAGTTATTTATTTCTATTGTGCATACTTTTTATATCTGTAATATTATACTATCATTTCACCCTAACTAAGCCTAGATGTGCCACCTCTTTGGAATTTCTAGCACTGAGGTAGGGTCCAATACTACCTCCTGACTTGTCTTTGGCCTCTGGTTTCCAATTTGACTCTGCTAGACCTTTAGGGGCACTCAATTGGAGCACTTTCTCATCGTTTGGGTTTTGTCCTAGGCTCCAACCCCCTAATTTGGTGCATAGTTGGTTAAAGGATATTTTATTTTGGGTCCTCAACAACAACAAAAAATCATTTGGGAATGCTCAATTGGGGGTCCACTAGGTTAATATTTTCTTAACCCTTTATGATTGATTAGTGCCAATTGAACCACGACTTTTCTTGGGTTGTACCACATCTATGTGCCACGATCCATGGAACATGATACATTGTTCAGGGAAAATACCTGCAGTACGAGACTTTGAACCAATGGTTCTTGGTGAAAGCCTGCGATATGCTCTCTCTATATGAAATGCTTGACCCAATGACTAGTCCAAGGTTCACTTACACCTGAAGATGTTGATTCCTTGCCTATTTATACCACTCATCTCCTTTTTGTAAAGTCTCTTCATATATTATTTCCTCCTCTCAATATATTCTGGGTACACTAATGTTTTAGTGCCAAATCTTGATTTATCTCTTTTACTACTCCACTCTCTTGGGTTGCTTTATTCTTTCTTCTTCAATAACTCTACCATTTTCTCTTTCTTTTGGCTCGGTTTCTTCCTTGAAGGCTTGTTGTTTTGTCCTATGTAACACCCCTGTTTCCCCCAACTTGTAATTAATTATTAATTAGGATTAACATGATGTGGCATGGGAACGATGTAAATGCATTATTGTTTGAATTTCTAATAACTGACTGTAGGGGTGAAGTCTCGAAGTACTGGCCATGATATCACTTGAGGAAAGAGTGAGGAAATTGTAGAAGAGGGTTCATTAATTCAAATGACCCAAATTCTCTTTGCTAAGATAATAAGCCCCATCTGAATCTCAAGGAGGAAGCATTTAAGGAAAGAAGGACTAGTGGTTGAACCATCAACCACCCCCATGAATGGAAGCATGGCCTGAATGAAGAATGTCAGCCCGAAGTACCATAGGTTCTGGTAGACTATGCTGACCTGAGTTTCCTTATGATAGAAGGAACAAGATAGGTCGATAACCTTCTCAAGGAGGAGAAAGGTGGGAGGAGATATACCGAAGAAGACAAGAAATAAGGAGACAAACGGAGGAGGAGGCATGCATGTCAGGATTTGCAGAGAGAAGGAGAGACAACAAACAAGAGCACATGCACACAGGGGAATGCAATACGAGAAGGAGACTGCAATTTTGATGTTGAGGAGGCATCTAATCAACATCGCAGAGACCATGATAGAGAAAGAATTCTCTGAGATATTTGTAGAAATTTCCCTGGTGATATCATGGCTTGGCATGGGGGTGGACAGAGCACTAAGAATGAATTCCTCTGAGCCTATGGTTGGGTGGAGAGGAGAACACCCATAGTCAGTCGATTGGTGATCAACTGTAATAGATAAGTATTTTCATGCTTTGTGTGGTACAATGGATATGATGATTGAATATCTGTGTTTATGGTTAATTTTTATAGTGTTTAAACAATTATTAGAAAGGCTCATTTGCTTATGTAAACTACTATATTTACATGGCCTTCTACTTATCTCAGTCTAGCTATTAGAGAGTTATGGAATGTGAGTCCGCAGGAGGGTCGTGGTAGGATTGACTAAAACGTCTAAGTCCTGCCTATCTATTGAGTTACCTTAGCGAGAATGTCAAGTTCAACTCTGTGGAAAAAGGGTTTTTCCTTTAGACTATCCACCCATCTGACCGAGGGATCATGCCCATGTCCCTAACCCATCTTCTGCTAAAAGTATTAGAGCTTAGCCCATAATAATTTCCAAAGGACCCATATGACTAGGGTCTGAGAACCCTGTGCTAGTCTGAAAGGAGCTATCCCTTTTGGCTTTGGGACTTCAAAACTTATGACTCCACAATCATAAAAAATAGTCGAAGGCCAGAGTCGCGAATAGATGAGGGCTATAGATCTGGGGATCCAGTGGAGACCTCCCTCAACCATTAGATCATACTTAGGAAGGGTGCTGTTAAGTGCTTTGATGAAGTTCCACTTCAAGAGAATATGAGTGGTATAGCGCCGAAACTCTTGAATTCCAGAGTCGTGAAGTTAATCAGGACTGTTGAAAGTGGAGGGACACATGTCCACAGATCAAAGAATATCCCGAATTTTGGGTATTCAGCGGTATAGGGATGCACACATTTCCCCGGATCTCTGCAATCCAGAGTAAATCATGGCCATGAATGTTAGATACACATGGAGTTAGATCAAGCGTGGTTTGGAGAGGAAGCTAGAAGATACACTTTAAAACTCCTGAATGTCAAACTTTTGAAGTGGCGTGGACCATCGATCCTCGGATCCTTTGGGATCCCTCTTAGATGTTAATCTAAGGAACCCCTCTTGATTTCCCCACCAACTGAGAACATGTCATGGAGCGACATGTGGCCCCTACTTGTCCCCTATCAAATGTTGTCCATTAAACTAGAGCCGTTGGATGAGAGACTACGTGAAAAACGATCCTATAGTCCGAATACTTGGTACTCTGAAGGAACTTGGCCAAGATTTTTCAAGGTGTGAAAACTCCCAAAGTCGCGAATGATGAAGTGAATCTCCACCATTGATAGGTAGAGGACACATGGCACTAGATTCGAGAGTCCAAAGACTTGGCTCTTTGGGGGATTCACGATATGAGGAGTTGGTAAGCTCTGAATCCCACAACCATAAAGTAACGGGAACCGTGGATCTATGGATATACGTCGACAAATATCAATCATGAGATTTGAAATAAGTGAGGAGACTGTATGTCAGGGGATGTCGTGGCTCACTGACATCATCCCGCGTGACGTGGACCCACAACTAAGGTGCCATGTTTCACCCAAATACGACCGATTTACAGACCTCTTATGCCTATTATATCATGACACGTGTCACCCCCTAATGAGGACATGTGTCACCCCTGGCCCTCGCTGCATGTTAGCTTCTGGTTCGTGCCCGCCTACCCAACATGGTTGGTGACGTGTCTAGGACTCCGGGATTTAGGATAACTTCAAGAGTTCAAAATATTTGGGTATAGTATGGTAAATGGATGCTCAACGTCGATTGTTGAGCACCGAACATTGAACATTCAATGATGATAGTCGATTGTCGAAACACCAAAAATGTAGGACGTCGATCGCCGATTTACGAAATGATAAAAATGTAGAATGTCGATCATCGATTGTCGAACGCTGATCGTTGAATGACCAAGGCCACATGGTGAGATTTCAAGACTTCAGGTAGTAAGAAAAGGGGCGTTCAATACTGAATGCCAAAGACCCCAACTTATAATGCCTGGATAACTTTAGGAGGCAATAACTTGCAGACCAGAGCTCAGATTTTAGTGTGGTGGAAACTATTAGAAATATCGTGGCGAGAAGTAGCCCATGGAGAGCCCAGAATTAAGATTTTAGATAGTTAGGAAAAACAAAAATTTGATGCCCCATCCCTAGAAAGAGTATTTAGGGGTCGGGTGTGTTACATCCTAGGACATCTCCATTGGGTTTGTCCCCTCTCACACCTTGGACAATCACTCTTCTACCTCAAGGGGTGTTTCAACACAACTAGGGTAAAACAGATGTCACCTCTCTGAGGGCATTTTGGGTTCACCATACATCACTTCATTGTTCTATCATTTTATATCGTAGATTTGGGGTGTTTTATTGCATTGTATTGGAGATCCAGATCAAGTC
This sequence comes from Picea sitchensis, assembly GCA_010110895.2. Lineage (NCBI taxonomy): Eukaryota > Viridiplantae > Streptophyta > Pinopsida > Pinales > Pinaceae > Picea > Picea sitchensis. The sequence goes on from SNQJ01S0053687.1 coordinate 9,344, forward strand.
TGTTTTACAAGAAGGTGTATCAATGTGTGCATGTGCATTCAAATGTAGTATCACTCTCATAAAGGCTTGTGACATCATTCACCTTTAGCACAAGCAACTTTTAACACCTCCAACAATATTTTTCTAAGTAAGTTTCTTCTTTTTCATTTTCAATAATTAAGTTAATTATCTCATCAAAGGAAATCAATAAATTAACTTTAGTTAGTTTGTTTTTCTCTATTAATTTGTGATTATTTCTTATTTAACCTTTTAATATGCAACCATAGTTCATACAACTAACCCTAAACTCTTAAATCATTTAAGAGTGTTCTCCCATTTTCTTTTCTCTCTTTCTATTTCTTTAAGTTTTTTAATTTTCCCTAAAAATCAAATAATATCTATATTATATGCTTTGTCTCAATGTAATGTAGTATGTTACTCTATCCATCAAGTGATAAAAGGTTGTAATGTGTAAAATCTATTAATTACAAAGTCAATGTCTATATTATAGATATTAATAAAAGTGTAATTTTTCAGTAATAAATTTCAATAAATCCAACAAATTCATAGAGTGGATCTTTCTACGCCTAAGCGATTTGTAATGTACAATGTATACAATTTTATATGGGTAGGAGTATGTCATGGATGTTTTATTATAATTTTAAGGTATGTTGAACTTGTTAGCACTGAGAGTCACCCTCAGAGTACTAGAGGATAAGCCCAGTACCGATCAAAATGTAAAAGATAAGTTTGGTTTTGAATAGGTGGATCAACAAGATGGATAAATAAAGGGAGAGGGCAACAAACTGTAGATCAATAGGCTACACCAATGGGCAATGGAGTCATAAACATTCTACTCATTGAAGGCACTAAAGATGGTAAAAAAAAAACAATATTATATGTTGATAGATGGAAGAATGAATAAGGAAAACATAAGATAGAGTGTTCACTAAACAAAGATCCTCTCAGTTTAATAAATCAACAAATGCTTGAATAAAACAATGACTAATGGGAAAATTAGAACAGATCCTCTACTGCTTAGGGATCCATAAATCATTGGCAGCCTTTGATCCTCAAATCTGCAATATATTCAAATAAGAAGATATATAAAACAAAAGAATTACAATATGAAAATAACATCTCTCATGAGTCTCCAATAGCAGTAATGATTATAATCATAAAATGCCCTCAGGCTTACAAATGAACACACACAGGGAAACTGCATGCTCCTCCTCTCTTTAGCCTCTCTTGGCTCATGAATCCAACTTCTCTCCAAGATCTCCCTCATTCATTAAATATAAAAAGAATAAAAATATCCTTAGGAGGTCAAATCCCATCTCTTTCATTGGATTCTAGGCCTTGGATATAGGTGGCAATAGTCAAAAGAGACAAAAATCCAACAAACTGCTAATTTTCAAGAAATTGTTGGAATTCTTTAATGAATTGTTTCCAACTCATTGCATGAGGTCTTAATGGAGCTAAAACTTAGGTGCAGGTGTCCCTTGACATCTAAATGATCCACGATAAGTCATTCGAACCCTCCTTGATAGTTGGAAACCTCCCAACAAGGTGAATATCCAATCAACTATGCAAAACATAAAATTTGCAGCACATTTCGCAGCGCACTGGTGTTTTAATTATTTCTCTCAAATTAAAAACTGGGCCATGCTGAAATTTGGTCAGTAAGTCAAAAGGGATATCATCTTCCTCCAAAAAATATTTCATAGGAACCCATTTTGTCATTTTGGTTTTATGATCAAATTTGTAACAGTAGACGCTACAGGAAATTCCATAATGCATTCTGTAGTGCCCTCCTATGAAACTGTTCTGCAGATTCTGTAGCACCTTTTCTGTGTCTGGCTAGGTGATTCTGTATCTCCTTTGGTAGTGAAACTACATAACATTCCGTGTAGATGATTCCATAGCACTAGGTTCTACAAAATCTCCGTGTTTTTCTGTGTTATGCAATGAATCCTCAAAAACACAAAAAGTCTTAGTAGATGGACTATGAGCCTGTAAATGCCTCTAGTAGGTGAAAATATAATATTTCCTTGAAAACTTCAAAATGAAAGGATGATCACCTTCAAAATTTAGATCCTTTCAGCCACTTCATCATCATTTGCAATGTCACCACGATTTTAATAAGCAAGGCTCTTAAAATTTTCAATGTAGATAGACTTTAGATTTGAAATAACCATTGAAAATGTAAAGGGAAAGAGATGATGTAGTTTATATGATGAGAGGATAACAATGTTGAGTTTAATGTATAGGTTCGCAGCACCAAACAAGGGATTTACAACATAATTCATAGCAGATTCTGTAGCATAAACAACAAGGGTCAAGAAAGAGATAGGCGCAATGGATTTGATATCAATATTGGCTCAATTGTAGTAAAATAAGTTGAAAATATTGCAGCTAGCCGAGAATTAGTGATAGCAAAGGTAAAAGGGATAGATTGGTAATGTGGATCCTCAATTCGCAGCGCTCAGGAGGGGAAACTCAAGCACATCCTTAATCTAATCTTCAACAAAGCTCTAAAAACTCAAGGTGTTTCTGGACACCATGGTTTAACAATAGATATGCTTTATATTGTATAGAACCACCTGCAACAACTCTAACCTCCAATTCCCCTCTGCCAGTGAATCTGTAGCAGATTCCGCAGTGCCTTTCCGAACTTAGGAGTTTCTCCAATGCCAAACTAGAAGAAAATTTGAAATCTTTGAGAAAACAGTGAGACAGCCTCAAATGACTAAATCCCAAATTATTTCCTTTAAACCATGGATGCTGAAAAAAATGAGATCAACTGACACAAGCCTCATAGGTGCAATAATGGAAGAGGTGACATGAGGGTGATGGTGGCATAAGGGTGATGGTGATGGCATATAATCTTGTGATGGGATGAAGACATAAAAAAGAGATATGAGCCAACATCAACCTTAACTTATTTGTGCCAAGACCTAAGAAAAACATAAGGAGGAGATCAAAAGTAAAACTTAAACAAGACTAAAGATAAAAAATAAAAAATATAAGGATAAATGACCCATAACAACTAAATGTGACCCTTAACAACTACATGTGATAACAAAACTCAATTAGAGTGAGATATAAATAACAATTTTAGTTATTATTTTAATAATATTAGGTGATGAATTTTTTTTTTTAGTAAAAAACATCAATCGCCTCAAAATGCTATAACTCACTACATCAATCTTCTTATTTTCAGTTCGAAAATGTTACCTTCTTCAACTTTTCTTACTACATTAAACTTCTTATTTTCAGTTCGAAAATGTTAGCTTCTTGAACTTTGCTTAAATCTTAGTGTTCCATAAAAATATGCATGCAATCCCAAAATTGAATATGACATGTTTTCTCATAATTTCGATGAATAATTTTTATAATGTCTTAAAGTTCATGAAAAACTTAAATAATGACTATTTTATCATCTTGTTTGTTGTAGTTATACAATCTTTTGGCCTATTTTGATCATTGGAAACTTTTAATATAATTTTGTTATTTTTTTTTTAATTATATTTATTTAAATTTATTTTGATAATTCAAAAATTTTAATTGTTTTTTACATTTAAACTATATTTATTAATTTTTATATTAATACTAAAATATTATATTTCTTATTAATTTTGTTTTTTACATTTAAAATATATTTATTAAATGTTTTATATTAATATTAAAATATTTTATTCCCCGGGATGGGGTGCCAAGTGGACACCATGCACACTAATATTTTAAATGCACATGTTGCCACCCTCTCATCAATATCTTGTAGGGTAAGTGGAATTCTAGGTTTATAAGCACAGGTGCGACAACATTTCTGTTCTAGTTTAATGGCTCCCTCCACGCAAGAGAGTTGGCAAAATGGGATGGGTATGGGATGCACGAGCCAGGTCCCTTCAGCTCCTCCAATGGCTCACCATTTACATCGAGTAAGAAATGGGTCTTGTCCTTTGGATTTGGATCAACTCATGAGTTTTGGCACAACTTGTGCTTCTTCGACGATNTTATAAGCACAGGTGCGACAACATTTCTGTTCTAGTTTAATGGCTCCCTCCACGCAAGAGAGTTGGCAGAATGGGATGGGTATGGGATGCACGAGCCAGGTCCCTTCAGCTCCTCCAATGGCTCACCATTTACATCGAGTAAGAAATGGGTCTTGTCCTTTGGATTTGGATCAACTCATGAGTTTTGGCACAACTTGTGCTTCTTCGACGATTTTCCTCCCCTTTTCTCAAGCTCTACACATGTTAGGTGTATTGATTGCATGCTCAGTCATGCCAGGGGAATGAGGCAAGCCCAAGAGGAGGCCTTCTTATTATAGTTTTTCTTCCCGACAAAGAAGGATACGCCTCTTTTCCCAGTGGCCCTCGACTTCTCTGGTCCACCTTGATAATTCCTTAGTGATACCACCCCCCTCCTCAGCCCCAGACGGGGTGGTAGAAGAACCTCCCATGGCTATAGTGGAAGAGGAAATACTAGCAGTGTCGGTTCAAATTTCACCAGCTTCCCTCCTATACATGGTCCCTGACCCCCAAGACCCACAACCCCTCACTGGTTGCTCCACCCCTAGTGTTGTCGCTGCCTTAGAATGGGACACATGCATAATTGAAGAAGAAATCTCGCTGGAGGTGAGCCATGAAGAGACTCTCCCCCCTCCTTCCACTACTCTGGATCAGGAACTGAGCTCCACCTGCCACCTCTCACTTGATCACTTGGACCTCATTTTCTATATGCATTGAGATATGCAAGAGAAGCTCCACATGCAGACCTTGCTCAACAACCACCTCAACCTTCTGTTTGATGCTCTTTCAGGCGCATCAGGCCAAAGAAGATGCTCGACCTGTGCACAACCGTTCATCTTCACTCCCATCGAAAACACTCATGGCAACAAAGGATTTATGGGTTCTTCCATTGATTAATCTTGCTACGTCTTTTTTTGTTAATATGCATTATAATTGTCAAAATCACTGTAGGAATTTTGATTTCTATATTCTGGGATCACTCATATTGTCCAGACTGTTTAGACCGAGTCATTCTCAGCTACCTGTTCTGGTTTCCATTTGTTTGGTGGAATAGGGGGCAATTGTTTTCCCTTGTCAAGACATCAAATCATGCAACCACCTATTCCGGTTTCCATCTGTTTGGTGAAACATGTGGTTGGTCTTAGTTTGTGCCCAACTATGTACCGCTGTGATAGCATTATGAGGTAATAAAATCTTTTTTATTTACAAAAAAAAAATTAAAATATTATATTTCTTAATAATATTTGTTAACAATAACTAATTTCAATTAATAATTATAATTATTAAAGAATCTAGATGTATATATAGATATTGAAAAAGGTTACAATATTTTACAAATTTGAACTTTTCAGGATTGTCATCACCAAAATTTGGTCAAGCAATCTTTGCAAAAAAATGTAATTTTGGATTGATCAAATTGTTGTTTCTAATGTACAAACAAGTTTAACACCCTCAAATATTCCTAGTGCAATTGAAATGTGCAATGTTAATAATTTTTATTTTTATTTTGTAATATAAATAATACTTATATTAATATGTCACAAAAAGAGCACAAACATAACTAAGTGTGGCCTACCACCAGGGAAACACCATAACATTACCAGATGATCATGTTTTTTACTTCACAAAAATTATGATAGTTTTTCAAAGAGTAAAAGTTTCTCTTTATGACTAATATCAAAAAAAGAAACATAAACCAAGTGTTTGAGGAGGCTACTAATACTTTTCCTCATCTCTAACCAAGATAAACAAAGGAGTTTAGCCATATAGTCCATGCTTCTTCTTCTACCAGTAACATCTATCCCTTTGAGCATTAGGTTCCTCAACTAACATAATGGGGTTGGAAGGAGTGCCAATTGAGGCGGGAAACTGGTATGTATCCTCCCTTAGGCTATGTTGTGTATCTACATAGTTGTTGATAATTATCTCAATGTTAAGGAGCTCCCTACATAACACATCAAAATTTTGGTCCATTATGTCCAGTTTCTACATGATTGTCTGTTGTAGATTCCCTTTCTTCTCCACTATTTGTGCTATAAAGGCCTTATTTATCCAATATAACTCAATAAGATTGTAGATTATAGTGCCTCTTATTCTCAATTTTCTCGAGGTTGCAATCCATTATTTGAACTCAGCCTCTATTTGATTCTTGGAGAGATTCTGTATTTTCCCCTTGATGGTATTTTCCATGTAGGCCAGCTCAATGTTAATTTCATCAAGAATTTGTGCTCTAGTTCTACGATGTGGAGTTTGCAAGGGAGGGGAAGGTTTGTCAAAATATGGAGTTCCTCCACTAGATCCCCATTTTCTACAATCCAAGTTAGTGCCTTTTCCTACAAGTCTCATTGTGGGAGGATGGAAATTGATAGAAGCTAAAAAGGGCCAAATGAATGGAATAAGAGATAAGATACACCAAAACTAAAACTGAGAAGGAAGGGTAAGCTTGTGTGGTCTCCTTGCCGGGTTGAATTCCAACAATAGGGAATTCATGGGGGTTTCTGGGGTGCCCAGAGAGTTGGGGAGTGGGTAAGATTCCAGATTATGATGAGTTGATTCCTACAATCCTGTAAGAATCAATCCTAGAAGTGACTCAACTGTGACATATCAACCCAAGAGTATGCATAAACAATACCTAGAGAAATTAGTTTTGTCTAGAGACCAGAGTTTCTTTGGGTGGATATTATCAAAGGCAAAACATAGGATAAATTGTGATGCAAGCCAATGACTAAGCTAAAAAATGTAAGTGGGGAATGTTGTACTATGTTGTCATTTATGTCAAAGGATTGATGTCAAAGGGTTGATGTCAAGTATTGTCACAGCGATGCATTTGTATAATTGATATATTGGTTATTGGTTATATGGTCATTGATGTAATTGTTGTCAAAGGGCTGATGTCAAGTGGTGTCATAATGATGTGTTGATATCAAAGAGAGTTATATCATTGATGCCATGTCATAGTTGATAGGAAGAACCAAATGGATATTCAATATGCTCAAATATCATTCTCATAAGAGACCCTTTATCTCTTATTTATACTTCTCCAAGTAGCTTCCTCTAGGGTTTATCTTCTAACCAACTTACCCAACTTCCTTTTTTTTAGGGGCTAACCCACTTCTAACTACTTTGTCCACTTACAACCACTTTATCCATAAATAGTAAAATCTTCACTTCTAGTTGCAACTAATTTATTTTTAATTGTTTTCTTGTTGCAACCACTTAACCCATGACTAACCACTTTCACTGGTCACCTTATTCTATGAGCTTCTAGAGTAATTTGACTTCTTTGAACTTCTTGACTTCTTTGACATTCTAGGGGCTTCTAGATAACTCATGAGGGTTATCCAACTTCACGTGGCCATATCTCTCTAACCGTGAGGAGTTATGTGACATTCCACATATCACTGGAAACAACATGACATATACTATCCACATGGAATAGTTTCTCCTGCAAATTCTCTGATCTTCATTACATTATTCCTCAATAAAAATTGAGTTACCTAACCACACTGCTGGGCTACTCAACCACCTAACCATTTGGACTTCACAAAGCGTATTCCTGTGAGGGATTTCACCATAAGGGGGCCACTTTGAGAACTTTAACCAAGAGCGTCTTCCCGTGAGGGATTTCACCATAAGGGGACCACTTTGGAGTTTATCCATTTGGCTCTTCCTATCAACCATGGCATGCCATCAATGATATAACTCCCTTTAATATCAACACATCATTATGACACAACTTGACTCTTCATTTTGAGTTGCAAACTTTGACTTGTTATTCAAGGAAATTGATCCACCGATAGCTTCTTTCCAAACACCTCCTTTTTCTTTCAAATAAAGAAGAAGATATAGTAGAAGTTTGCGTAGACGAAGAAGAAGAGTTGTTTAAGTTTAAAGAAATTTTTTATTTGAATTAGGGAATGTTAGCATGGAAATAAGACATTATTCAATTGCTTCTGAGTATCTTGAAAAATGCATTAATGAAGTCCTAGAAAAGTACCCAAAGAATATCATGGAACTGAGGAAAATGCTCAAAGAACAAGAAGAAAGTAAACAGACTCAATTAGAAGAAAAAGAAGAAGAGATCAAAAGAATAAAGAATGAAATAATTAATCAAGCAGAAGAAAAGAAGAAGGTAGATGATGGGATCAACAAAATTCTAGAAGTTAATGGCAATCTGAAGACCCAAATTGAATAAGCCAAAAGGATAGAGGAACTATTGAAAAATCAAATAAATGAAAAGTAAGATTCATGTCATAAGTTGGAAGTTGAAGTTGTTGATCTTAGAAATAAAGTAGAGAATTCAAAAACTCACATCAAGTTCATGAACAACTCAACAATCTTGGATGAGATCCTAGATAGCCAAAGATCTCCACATGATAAATCAGGTCTTGGATACAACAAGGAAGTTGCTCACCTTGAAGCTAGCACTTCTAAGAAGCATGAGGTAAGTCCTTTATTCTCAAAAGGTGGAAGAAATGTTGCAAGTAAAACATCTACAAAAAGCAATGAAACTTTCAAAAGAACAAAGAAAGGAAGACATCAAGAAGCCATATTTACACCTCAAAGCAAATTCAGAAGAGAGACACCTTCAAGGTGGACACCAAAGCAAAGGTATGAAAATGTTTTTCATGGTCACTGCTTCTCATGTAATGAATATGGTCACAAAGATTTGGATTGCAGACATTATGCAAGGAAATATGTTGCAAGGTTCCATAACACCCTAAGATGTTGGGGATGCAGTCAAGTGGGACACATTGCTGCTCATGGACACAACATGAGATGTTACAGCTGTAGTGGGTTTGGCCACAAAGCTTAGGATTTCTAGAATTCAAGGAGACAGTCAATGAGGAGTGCTTCATATAGCATGGAAAGAAGAGCACATGTAACTTGGAAGGAATAAAATTTTGAAAGGATGGAAGCTCAGAGTACAAGTACAGAGAAATCAAGATACTCTCAGAAGTGGATGAAGAAGACTGAACAACCAGACATGAATGAATAAATTAAGAATCAAGAAAGATTCACTCTTTTAGAAGCATATGCAGGATCCTATGGGATAAGTCTCATACATATGCAAGGTGACCTATAGAAAGGTCACGTACATACACAAGCTATCTGTGGAACATGCCGCGTACCTGTGGGAAAAGCCTCAAGAAGAGGAGTGTATAGATGAGTTGCATCATGGTTTGATGGTATAACTCTATTTTGCAGGGTCTGGCATGGTTTGTTGTAGGTTTTCATGATTATATGCTTGCATGTGTGTTTGATGTATGTATGGTGATGACATATGGTTGAGTGTTGAACCTTATCTATCTTGGATGCATGGTACAAACTTTAGTGTGTGGAGTGATGCATTCTTGATAACGTATATTGTTGGTTATGTTCTCAGTGATGTTATGGCACCTTGTCTATGAGATATATCATGATGATGTGATGCTATCTAGATATATATCATTGATATATTGAGGGACACTCTTAGTACATGTTTAGTGGTACTATTGGGTTCTTAGTACTTGTTGTAGTGTATGGTTTTTGAGGAAAATCTGTCATGGTACATGGTTGTACATATGTGAGCTCCGTTGATATATCTTATGATGTATTGTTAGAGGAATATTTGTTGCATGTCCTGGTACATGCATTTGGAATGTGGTTGATATACATATTGGGACATGTAGTTGATGAGTTGATGAGGTGGTTATAGTGTACATCATTGATGAGTCATAGCTTGATCTATAGTTGATGCATGATTTGTACATGCTTGGTACATTGGTTGATGCACTTGCTTTGGTAAATGATATATGGGATGATATAGTTGAGATGTTTGGTTGATATATTGATGGTTGAGATACATGGTTGTGGCACTTGGTTCATGTTAGAGGCATATCATGAGTGATATGACACTTGTCTGAGGCACATGGTTGGCATGTTGGTAGAGGCATGTGGTTGGTACATAGTTGACACATGTTCTTGGCATATGGTTTATATACTCCATTGATGATATCTTATGGTATATTGTATGGTATTGATGCACATGGTTGATGTACATGGGTGTTGTGCATGGTTGGCACATAGTATGACACATGATGTACATGGTTGATTATCTATTCATTGTTGACATATATTTTTCTTCATGATGTATGGTATGGCATGAGTTTGATGCATGGACAGGTCCAAGGATCGTCATAGGAAGAGAAAATCATTCTTGAGCAGTTGTTCTATGTTCCGTTTGAGCAATAGAATTTGTAGCAAAATCATATTGTAGTGGTAGCATATTGTTCATCTTGCAGAGAATATGGGGGGAGACATACCTATAGGGGGAGTTATTCTTCTTCCCATGATTGGTTGTAGTAGCATGATTCTAGGAGGAGAGATGATTGGAAGCCATGCCATCAACATTGCATCAAAGTGATATCCCTTTCCTAAGGGGGAGAGATCATTTAGATAGTAAAGCAATAGACAAGGAGAGAAGACCACAAGACAATACATCTAGGAGGAGCATCCTCAGGGACAATTCAATCAGGGGGAGCAACCCCAAAGAGATATGCCATTTTCCATTGATGTCAAAGGGGGAGAGATAGTCACATTAATGTGGTGAGATGGATATTGATGAGGAGAATTTCCATGTCCAAGTTTTTCCATCAATTATTGGTGTTGAAATCAATGTTAGTGTTTCCATAAATGCCAAAGGGGGAGATTTGACGCAGGAGCATCGTAAGCAGCCAACAAAGAAAGCGCAAAGGCAAAGACAGTTGGAAATGCACCAACACACATTTTGAAAGTGTTTTGAATTTGAATGAAGAAGCATTAATGTAATAGCTAGGAGAGCGTATTTACATTTATGTTTTGGAGATTGTAAATAGATCTTGAGCATTGCTCTCATATGTCGGATATGGAGGCATTTATTTGTATTGAATGTAAAGTAGGTAACTTTTACTTTTGATTAGATAGCTTAGAGCTGTAGGAGGGAAAACTTGTAAAAGATACCCTCTCTCGTATCATTGTATTATGAAGAATTTCTGTAAGCTGTTGAGATGTAGAAGAGAAGAGCATAGAAGAACAAAGATGATAGGATTGTATGAGACAGATAGTTATTGCTATTGAACCATGTACAAGAAAAATGAGTTAATATAAGACATCTTTGACTCAAGTTCATGGTGTGATTATGCTTACTGTCTACATCTGTTGAATGGTATGTTTATAGTTTTTTTGTTTCTCTGTTATGCATTTATTTCAATGTGATGTGTATTCTTGTGATTTCATGTTGAACGTATGAAGTCTGTGAGGAGAGAAGTATGAGTTTCAATTGTTTCTTGTCCTGAGAATTCCTGCAAAGAGTGCAGTGAATGTCCGCAAGGCATGCGTTGATGAAGTTCTGAGTTTTATCTCAGAAATCTCAGGAGGGATACCATTGTTCTCACATCAGCAGAAGTGCAAGTGTAGCACAGAGCCATGCAAGGCATGAATAGGCGAGTGGAAGCCTTAGTCTTTACCAAACAAAGAGGAAGTTTGAAGGACTGTTGTTGCAAAGAAGTGCATAGAGTCGAAGGGTCAAATAACTAGAGGTTATTTGTGAATGCCACAAGGAGTGTGTGCAAGAATCCCTTAGAAATACTTGAGTTTGCAAGTGAAAGCTCAGGAAGGAAAGAAACCTGAAGAGTTCAAGGGAAGGTGAGTGTCTAAGTCACCCAACAGACATAAAATCTTGGAAGGTTTGATGCCAGAGTGTTTGGCAGAGGAGTCTTTCAGAAGTCTGAGCGGACGGTGGAAACGCTTCAAGGAGAAGTACTGATTTGTCAAGGACTGTTGGATCTAGTTGACCAGCGAGAAGATCAAGGCTGAGTGTTTTTAATCACTCACAAGCTCAGGAGGAATAGAGACCGTTGGATTTAGATCAATGAGGGTTGTTGATCTCATGGTTGAATTTCACTGTTTCGGAATTCAGGAAGTAAAGAAGGCTGTGACTTAGAGTCGAGAGTTTAAAATTCCCGATTCACGAAGTCCCGATCGAATCAGGATCGTCAGATCGTGGGAGTTGAGAATCGTTGATTTGCAGCAGATATATCGTGGTTTTGGTTATCGGGAGGAGGGAGTTGTTGCATATAAGCTCATCGATACGCGAAATCCCAGGTGCTGAAAGATTGGGCCCTAGGTTTTAGTTGGAGGTCACATTAGGGAAACGTTAAAGGGAGGAGTTAGAGACCTGTTAGCCTTTTCGGGGTTTTAGGGAATGAAGAGATAGAAGGACTCACATCTAGGATCGCAAAGTCACGAAACCTGAAACTCTCTTTTAGGTGAAGGTTCTAGTCATATCAACGATCACATGAGTGAGAGTTGGCACTTCGTGCTTGTTTGCACAGGCGCAACTCATAAGGACCTATGGATACACACTAGAATGTGTTGGATATTTCTACGGGAAATCAAAGAGTCAATTTGACTCCAGGGGAAGATTAAGAATGATCCTAGACTGGGAGGTTGTGTAGAACCTGCTGAGGTAGGGGCATTTGAGTCAAGATTTTTTTACTATGTTGTCATCGATATCAAAGGGTTGATGTCAATGATTGTCATAGTGATGTGTTAGTATCATTGATATATTGGTTATTGGTTATATGGTCATTGATGTAATTGTTGTCAAAGGGTTGATGTCAAGTGGTGTCATAATGACGTGTTGATATTAAAGGGAGTTATATCATTGATGTCATGTCATGGTTGAAAGGAAGAACCAAATGGATAATCTCCAAAGTGATCCCCTTATCATGAAATCCTTCACGGGAAGACACTCTTGGATAAAGTTCTCAAAGTGGTCCCCTTATGGTGAAATCCCTCAAAAGAAGACGCTTTGTGAAGTGAAAATGGTTATGTGGTTGAGTAGACCAACAATGTGGTTAGGTAACCCAATTTTTCTTGAGGAATAATGTAATGAAGATCATTGAATTTGCAGGAGAAACTATTCCAGATGGATAATATATGTCATGTTGTTTCCAGTGATATGTGGAATGTCACATAACTCCTCACAGTTAGAGTTTTATGGCCATGTTGTAATACCCCAAGGACGAGCCCCAGTTCTATTCCTGAATTGTAATTATGTTTATAGGTTGGTGAGCCAAGTGTTTATAAGATGAATACTTATATGTTTATTAGGTTGGAAAGCCTAGATGCTTAAGGTTATGAGCCTGATTTTGTATATGTAATTATGTAGATCATTTATAAAATATAAACATCACTACATGTGAGAGAAGCTTCCAACAATTGAAGCAGCTGTTAACTAGTGCTGCAATCCTGAGGATTGCAGATCCGAATGAATATTTTATAGTGTGTACAAATGCATGCAAAGAAGGACTAGAAGGAGTCCTCATCCATAATGGATTTGTCATATGTTATGAATCCAGAAAATTGAAAGAGCATGAAAAGAACTATGCCACTCATGATTTGAAGTTGGCAGCCATAATGCACGCTCTGAAGAAATGGAGGCACTACCTCATCGGAAGGAGTTTCGAACTGAGGACAGACCATAATGATCTGAAGTATTTTTTTGGTCAGCCAAACATGAATGCTAGGAATAGTAGATGGTTGGAATTCCTTTGTGAGTACGACTTTGATATCAATCATATCAAAGGAAAAGATAACAAAGTGGTTGATGCACTCAGCAGAAGAGTACATGACCTACATGCTACAACCATTAGCATGTATCAAACAGATATTAAAGGCAGAATTTCAGAAGCTACAAATGGAGATTTGCAGTACATGGAATTGGTAGCAAAGCTACAATAAGGTAATATGCTACAGAGAGTGGAAGATTATAAATTTGAAGTTGATGGAACAATCCTGTACAAAAACAGAGTTTATGTACCTAATGTCCAGGAATTAAAAATTATGATTTTGAAAGAAATGCATAATGTGCCTTATGTTGGGCACCCTGGATATCAAAAAACTGTGGCAGCAGTCAAGAGCCATTACTTTTGGCTAGGTATGAAGAAGGAAATTGCAGAATACATCGCCAGATGTATGGAATGCCAGAAAGTCAAAGCTAAGAATAGGCACCTAATAGGGTTGCTACAACCTTTACCCATTCCTGAGTGGAAGTGGGAAGTGGTGACAATGTATTTTATCATAGGATTGCCCAGAAACGACAAGCAACATGATTCAATCATGGTGGTTTTTTGATAAGCTTATGAAAGATGCCCATTTTATTCCATTAAAGACTACTCACAAGGAAGCTAATGTTGCCAATAGCTTTATGAGGGAAATAATGCGATTTCATGGTGTTCCCGAGACAATTGTGTATGACAGGTACCCAAAATTTACCTTGAAGTTTTGGAAAGGGTTATTTAAAGGATTCAGAATGAATCTTAACTTCAACACTACTTATCATCCTGAGTCTAATGGACATACAGAGAGGGTAAACCAAGTAATAGAATACAAGATAAGGATGTATGTGATGTAAACCAAGACTACCTACATTTGGTAGAATTTTCCTACAACAATAGGTATTAAGCATCCCTGAAGATGATCCCATTTGAAGCATTTTATGGTAGAAAGTGAAACACTCCAATAAGCTGGGATAACCCAGCTGATAGGGCAGTGGTTGGGCCAGAGTTTCTCAAGGAAATGGAGGAAAAAATGTTGAAGATTAAGCAGAATTTGAAAGCTGCCCAAGATAGGCATAAAAGTTATGCTGATAGGAACATAACCCACATGGAATTTAAAGTGGGTGACCATGTTTTCCTGAAAGTGAAAGCCAATAGAAGTTCCCTGAAGCTGGGAAACTGCTCCAAGTTGGAAGCCAGATTTTGTGGGCCATTTGAAATCCTTGAAAGGATTGGACTAGTTGCATATATTCTTGCATTGCCTACATACATGACTGTGCATAATGTGTTTCATATTTCATTACTTAAGAAATATATACCTGATGCTAATCAAGTAATTTATTGGAATGTGATTCAGGTGGAGCAAGAAGGCATCTTGCAAGTGCATCTGGTGCGTATATTGGACTGGAAAAGCAAGCAGCTTCGGAATCGAGCCATAGGGCTTGTAAAAGTCCAGTGGACTTGGTACGGTCCCAAGGACGCAACATGGGAGCATGAGGATGCTATGCAGGAAGAATACCCACATATTTTTGAAGACTTTGAAAATCTTGTTGATGTTGTGTAAAGAAGTTGCATTGAGAAAAGTGAAAAAATAAGGGGAGGGGATTGTTATACCCCAAGGATGAGCCCCAGTTATATTGCTGAATTGTAATTATGTTTATAGGCTAGTGAGCCAAGTGTTTATAAGCCAAAGACTTATATGTTTATTAGGTAGAAGAGACTAGATGCTTAAGGCCATGAGCCTGATTTTGTATATGTAATTATGCAGGTCATTAATAAAATATAAACATCGCAACGTGTAGACCGACCACGGAGAAAGAGTGATGGGGCACTAAGCTCCAGTAGATAGGGTAAGGGAAGAAGCTAAGTGTTTGGGCCTATGGGCTAAGCTAGGGGGATTAACTCTAAGGGGATACTATTTTATTATTATTTCCTAAAGACTAAGGTGGAAAATTGATCAGTGTTGTCCTAAGTTCCTGGAAAAGGAATGTATGCTAAATGGAGTGCATGCAGCCCTAGGAAGATAGGTGTCGACCTGGGTGCATGTAGTTAAAACCAAAGAGTCAAATCATGCTAGGGGTTCACTGTCCATTATCCGTCAATCCAGTTTTTCCTCTGCGATTGACCTCTTCATAACCACGCATCTCTGAAAACCAGAACCATGAAGCCAACTTGTGTTATTCTGTGAACCTAGTCTATTTTCACTTGCAGAGCCGAGTTCGTAACTTAACTGTTTTTGGGTTGTTGCCTTTTGTTTTTCTTAGATGTATTGACCAGTTGTTGTTGTCCTCACCTTGTTGGATCTTAGTTGAATATTGGTTGAAGAAGGGGGTTGTCAGGCCTGTGAGAAACTCTCTCCAAGTGAGAGAGTGTGCTGAGGAGGAGAGTTCTCCTGGAAGTAGTCCCATAACTGCTACAGAGCTCTGCGAATTCCAGTGTAGTCTATTGCTGAAGCCCAAGGCAAGGGAGGTTGAGAAGCCGATGGATTGTGTGACATTGATGGTGCATACTCCTGGGGTGGGATATGCATGTGGGGAATGAGAGTCTGTGAGGAGTGGACGTAAGTGGTTCCTAGGAGAGAATCCTTCCTATGAAACTATGCGACTTCCTTGTTGACCTTTCCTAGCCTAGGAATCCCTTTCCCGATGGAGTTTAGTCCCAGCTTGGGGGTGACCTACTGCTGAGAGTGATTATCAATGTGGTCTAAGGATGGGAGGTTCATGGAAGGTCTGCATGCCGTTGGTGGATTTTACTTGAGTTAAAAGATAAGTATCATTCTATGCTTAATTATGTATGTTATGCATGTTGTACTACTTGAAATGTATCATGTGTTCCATTGCTTGTGGATTTACTGTCGATTCCATTTGAATCTGTATGGTAGCAGTAATTCTGTGTTAATTCTTTTCAATTCATCAAAAGGCATGTTATATATATGTGTATGTTCCGCAGTAGCGTTGCGCGGCCTGTGGATGGCCGTGGACGTTACAAATTGGTATTAGAGCAGTAAAGGAAAAATTAAGGTTGTGTTGGTAGCGTTACCCGACTTGTGGATGG
>SNQJ01S0053687.1:30210-43226 GCA_010110895.2 Picea sitchensis
TACTCTGGTCATCATAAGTCTCTGCCCTGTGATGATGTCCCAAAGTGGGGACATTACAATTAGCCAACTAAAGTCCTAAAAACAGTAAAATAAATAAACTAATCTAAATCTATGATTCTAACAAATGATATATTACTTACTAATGTTTATTAAAAAGAAATGTGAAGATACAAATGATTATAAACAATCTATATACAATTTACAAGGTTTACTTGAAATCTTGCGAAAATGAATGTTCATAATAATGTTTCACAATAAGATAAAGTAAGAACATAAATATTTTTGGTTTTTTTAATGTTTAAAGATTTTAAACTAATAAATACTAAGAAAATAGAATTGAAACAATGACACATAAACAATCAAAGCTAATTAATGCAATCATCGTCTCATTCATATATAAACAAATCTGAATAAAAGAAAACAATGCACCTACTAACCTCTCACTGATAAGCTAAATTCATCTCTTTGTATTTTTATGAGCTCCTCTTAACCTGTGTCAAGTGTAAACCTATGACAAAAACAAGCATAATACTTCCTGAAGAAATTCAAGGAAGTGTTTCATATTCTGGAGCGAGTTTATAACGACATAAAGACAAATAATTATATATCTTGTGACCTTGAAATGTCCAATAACTGAAAATGAAAGAAATTCCAATTCTCAGGAATGGTGTTACCAGTTATCTAGAATTAGATGTAAACTCAAAATACTTGAATAGATGATCAGTCAAAGATATACACTAAATCAAAAGATAATGAACAACATAAATAAAAGCATGATATAGAATATTATGTGTAGAACTGACTAAAGCTAATTCGACACAGACATTTCACATCAAGAAATTACATGAGAAGACAATGAAAAAAAACTGCAAAGTCTACACGGGACGGAAGACAAAGAGTAAACTACTTTCTCATATAGTTTCAAACAAAATATGTTCATCATATGGTCCAGGAAGAACCTTTTGGGATAATAGACTCTTAAGGATTGAAAAAATTAATATATAAATGATAGCAATTAACCATGTATTGATAAAATAGACTAAAGCTAATTTAAATCAATGTATAATAAATTATTCAAAGAATATGTAGATATTATAATGAAAATAAAACCATTTTACTCACAAGACAAAAGCCATTAAGCAACCCGAAATTCCATATTCTTCTTTGAATATACTTGTCCATTCTCCCAAAGATTCCAACCATCTGTTACTCCATTTGAAAAGAAAAAAAAAAGTTTACAAAATAAATAATATACAAAAGAGAAATGATCAAAATCCTCCTCTCCATTTCTTGGATCCTTTGGCTCTGAACTTTCTCATATATTTATACAATGAATGAAGAGTTTGGGCGTCACTAATAATTTTCCACCACCTGAAATTTTCCTCGTAAAGAGACACAAATATATCTCAAAGCATGCATTTGTTTAGAAAAAATCTTGCATATAATCTAAATGGGTTCATTTTGGAGATGCGTTTTCAATCGTTTCTTCAGATTCCTCATGGTTTGGATGCAATCAGTCCCGCAAAATCATCTGTCTGTTCTTGACACATTTCCAAATTTTATCCGTTGTTGCTCATAAATTTATTTGCAACAATCCAATATTATTTTTGGATAAATCATATTGAATGTATTTAGATAATAAAATCAAGCCATGATCATATCCATACCAAATAACTGATAATAGAAACCTATGAAACAAAAATAAACCTAAATTAATAACCTAAAAATTGTGAATAAAACAAAATCTATAACAATAAAATTAAAATGGATTTAAACTAAAAGATAACTATAAGTTTTAAACAAATATTGGTTATATTTTCCTTTCAAGTATGATCTTAAAATTCTAGAAGCTTCAAGTTGATGGAGAGGAGAAAAATATTAATTTTGGGTTTTCACAAAATCAAACAAATGATAGATAATTCTTTTATTATTATTATTTTTCTTTTGAAATGAGATGCAAAATGAAAAAATAATTTAATTAATTAATCCCACCAAATGATTTTGTGAAAATGAGAAACCAACCAAGATATTATTTGATGAAGTATTGAACCCATTATTCAAAATAGTAAAACTTGCTAATGAGCAAAAGAATGAACACATAATCATAATTTAAACGAAAGTAAACAGTTGATAAAAATTATCGTTTTTGTTTAAATTGAGATTTCTATGCTCGTTTCTAAATTTTGACATATACTCTTGTAATGAATGTATCATACTATAGTGAATGTCTTAAGTTTGTCTCAAAGCAAGCCAAGGTATGGAACTATTTGAAAAGGTTGATTTTGTAGTTCATTATAATTATCAAGATTCTAATGAGGGCCCTTTAAATTTTGTAAAAATTTAGGGGGAGTTGTTGGGCCCCAACAGATTATCATATGAAAATTATCTCCATTTTTATAGAGTTTGCATGATGTTATCCCTTAGGTGATTAGATTATCTAAATAGAGTAGCACATTTGTCCCATATAGCATTGACCTATGAGCATGCATTGAATAAATGTCATGTTGTTTTTTCCTCGGATTTACACATGTGGCATATGGAAGGCCCTTCAAATCCTCTTTTGGTTAGTTTATCACAAAGTTAATGTTTTCTTTCTTTCTAATACCCAAAGAAATGTTGAAATCTTGGGGCAAAGCTCTCAGTTCCAAAATGTTTATTAGATAGCTTTCTTTTCCATCCTGTTTTTCCTTGCTTCAATATCATAAATATGTTTGACCCTGAAGTTGTTGCCACACTATGGGTCCCATATTAAGATGTCCAGGAATAATTTGTAATCGATTTTCCTTTCTTGAGGTATTCATCCAGATTGCTTCTTCCTTCCTGTTACACATCAAAATTACTCACTTCGATAGTGTCACAAGTGTCGTCATTACAAGTGTCGCAAGTGTCCAGCAAAGCATACTGCCATGATGCCTATGTCATACCTATAACGACATGAAAAGGACACTTGACACACATCAAACACTTGATTTGGAAGAGGAGGAATGGTTAACTGGGATTATGAACCCCTTGCCATATGAAAGAACCCAAAAAACTGAGTTTTTGGAGGAGAGCACTCCCCTATACCTCTTTCATGAGTGCTGGCACCCCCCTATACACTATATGGGAGTGTTATAACACTACCTCTGCCCTTTTGGAGAAGCTCTACTTCTTTTGGGAGTGCTGGCGTCCCCCTAAAGCCTACTGGAAAGTGCTATACTGCTCTGATGTTTTTTTTAAGGGAGCACTACCTATTCTGGGCAACAGTTGGCTTGTTGAGATGAATGAGGGGAGGATCTATTCAATATTGGAAGGCAGTTGGATTCGAATCCCTAGTCCAACCATGATCTTAGGGAAGATCCCTAACTCATAGAGGAAAATCCTCAACTCACCCCAAAGATATCTCAAGTGGTTGAGCCTCTCCAAGGCTATATAAGCAATCTTTCTCATGGTGAAAGGGGGATTTGGATAGAGAATCATACCAAACTTATGATCTCATAAGTGATATTTGGAGAAGGGATGAGAAGCATGAAACCTATGATCTCATAGGAACACACAGTGAAGTGGAGGTTAATCAGCGAAGCTATCATCATTCTGATCGTGGAGCTTTTGACCAAGGGTTAGGCAAGGAGAACTTGACGAAAATGCTACATTCCATCTATGGCTGTAAGTAATGTTTTGTCCTCATTAATGTAATATGCTTGGCCTGTTTCTTTCTAATTCGTGTTTGACATTACATGAATTTGTCTCTAAGTAGATAGGTCTAGTTTGAACTAATATTGATAGAATAGGAAGTGGTTGTACTTTGTTTGTCTACAGGGCTTATCGAGGAGCTCAAGATTGGAGTTCAACTCGGAGCGTGCAGGGACAAACACCGGTAAAAGGTATGTCTTTCCTCTTTCCTCTTTATGCATTAGTTTGTGTAGACCTAAAAGGAAGTCAGTGACCATGATAAGCACTTTATGTCTTAGAGTTAAGAGTCTATCTCTTTGAGGAGATTTACTTGTCTGCAGGGAGATTTTCCTTCAACACTTCCATAGCCATTCCTTCCCTTAAAATCTAGATATGATGAGAACAAGGTTGAGGGAATCGAATCGAAACTTTGGTTTTGATTTTTCCTCATAGACCTTGTCTTATGATTTGATTGTTTTTAGACCTTGTTCACCCCATTTGTTTGATTTCATATGCTGATTGACTCTTTACCCCATCACATTCATCTTGACTGTCAAAATTTGACTGAAATTTTGGGTTTTTTGACATTTTTATGAGTTTTTTAAGCCTAGCACCCCTGTGCCCATGTTAGCAGAGTTCCATCACTCCCTAAACATGATGGAAAGATATTTATAACACCCTATATCCCTTACACTAGAGCTCCAGCCCCTTTTTGCACAAAATCTTTTCAAAAATTGCATTTTTGAGGTCCAGACCCTGTTTTTTCACTTGCTGAGATTCTTTTGATTCAATGCTTCTTCCCATTGAACTTTGACATCCCTCCTTCTAAGAAATAAGAACTTTGTTGTTCATAGTTGGTGGCCTTCTTCGTTATTTTTGAGTTTTTTCTATTGAGAGCTTGAAATCAATCCACTGCTTTCTTCTCTCCTATCCGACTGAACGGGAACTCTGGTGAAGGGCATCAGGAATCTGTGAACCATCTTATTTGGTTCTCTGAAGTCATCATTCTTAAACATCTCTCTTTTGTGTGAATTGTTTGATTTTTCTTTGTTATCTTTTGTCTTCTGTTTGCTTCTTGTTTCAATCATAGCAAGAGGGTGTGTGTCATGTGTGTGAAATCTGATGATACTTGTCCGAATCTCCTTGGTCTGAAAGGGTAGTTGGTAGGAGAAGTTTTTTGCATTGAATTAATCATCATTCACATACAAATGAAAAAACACATATTAGTGATTGGTTTTCATATTAGAAGGCATTTTTGAAAATGTTTTAGCATTGCATTGGATTCGATTGAGAACCAATTGATAGAAGACATTTCATATTAGTGTTTGAAAGTGGAAACGACTCTTTCTCTTTCCCTTAAATAACTGTTCATTGAAAAGAAATGATTGCTTATCATATTTCATGCATTTTTTTGGGAATTGAGTCCTCATTCCATCAGTTTCACTTTCGTGCACCTTTCAAGTAAAGAACATCTGTAAAACAAACGCTAATTAAAAATTATCTAGAACGTTTTTGTTTTTAGGATCTTCCACCAACAGTAGACTAGGGTTAGCACTTTGGATTAGGCTGTGAGTACAACTCTCCAAAGTTTTCAAAACAAACATTAGCGTCCTGAGCTAGGGAGAGTCAAATCCAATTGTCGTATTGATTTTCTAGGATCCCCCTCTCACACAGGGGTTACGCACGAGGTCGCATTCAGGTGAATTACGAAGATTATCCCTCTGTGGTTCAATTGTTTGTAGTGGTTGGATCATATATTGGGGGTCACTGGAAGGTATACCCATGATTATGTGTGGGATCCTTTCAGGTTGATTTCAGACTTGTTTTCCTGCCCATACATTTCGGATCGGACTATCGACTGTACCCACCCAGGGACTCACTACAAATTGGTGTCTTTAGTTGCCATAATATTTAGGTACTTACACAAGGTGACGGTGAAGGGAAGTCTCACTGTACCTAGAAAAGACATTGGTCAAACTCACTCGGGCTTCTTGGAGGGTAAATCCACAATTACTGCGTGGAATCTTGCACCAAGGTGAAAGTCCATTAAGCAGGTTTCCATTGTAACTGTTCCACCATATCCTAGCCCCTTCTTGACTTGATCACGCGACGTTGGATTTCATCACCAACTAGTACGATCATCGAGAGAAGTTTTTTTCTGCTTGGTTGATTCCTAGATTTTATTAGTGCATGTTGTTTCTTTTTGTTAGTTGGCCCTAGTTTTTCAGTGTGTTTTGTTTTTCTCCACAGTTGAGCTCGTAGATGATAAAGCTCTTCGTCTATCACGTAGGATGCAAGGGCTGCCTCCGGAAGGCTATCAACCCTTACCTCCTAACCCTCCAAAAGACAACTACCGTAGAGAGGTAGACAATCAATCTGACGCTGGAAGTGCTATTGCTCCTCCGTTAGATAACTCAGAAGGCTTTTTGGTCACGGTTGAAAATCCCACTAGATCTGTGTCGGTAACCCCTCTCGAACTACTTTTGGTTCATTTAGACTCCCTTGGGAATGTCATAGACGAAGAGATCCCACGATTACTGGAGAGGATCTTTACCGAAACATATATGGGATCCATAGAACCAATATTTGGTGACGAGTATAGGACTCCTGTTCGTCCTAGCACCACAGTAGAAACCAATCCCACACCTACTCATTCTATATGGAGGACTTCATCGAGATGCGATCTCTATGAACATTTTGAATCCTTTCGACAACCCTTTCAACCTCATGACCCTCCTATTGAAACAGGAACATACGGTCAAACCATGAATCAACCAGTCGATCAGGTTATTCACCCTACTGCTACACTAGCACAAGTCCATCCTAATGCTGGACTCATCACCTCTACTCATCCCCAAAGCACTTCAATATCTACCCCCATTTATACAAGCTTTTACTCTACAGCTCCACATGTTCCACATGATCCTGCTGAGACGTCTTCTCACCCGAGAATGCAGACCCATGTTGGCCAAACACAACCGGCTGGAGGGAAACCACCATCCAACAAACCTTTCCCTCCTAGAGGACTACCTTTCCATGGTGGGCCTACCCCTTCCGGGGGACATACCACTTTTCATGCTCCTCCTGGAGGGCAACCTCCATTTTCCAGTCACACCCCAGTCATAAATCCACCACTGGTAGGGGGGTAACCCTCGTTTGCTGGAAACCCTTTACAATCCTGGGGAGTATCTTCAGGAGGTAATTTTACTCAACCCCACATTGGGGGGAACTTGTATAATAACCCACTAGGAGGAGTATCCAATCCTGTCCCTTCCGGAACATCTTATGGACAATCTTATCCTGGGTGGCATCCCAAACACCACCTGGAGTTCTCCGGGACCACAATCTTATCCTCCTGATGGGCCTCATATGTATCCGCCTCCGGGATCTACTCCTTACTATTCTCAAGGGAAAAATGTTTATCCTCCTCACGAGAAAATAAATCACCCAGCCTATAATGTTCAAAACCCACCGGGTTATGCCAATGTTTCTCATGCACCATCGAATCCTTCTTATCCTGTCCAACAACAACTGTATGTAGGAGGACCTACTAGTTACAACTATCCACCTAACCCAGTCTATGGTCCTACTGGTGTTCCTATGCCACACCAGTATCATTCTCACATTAACCGACAACTACCTTTCCTTGCGACTCTGGATCTCCCAGACTTGTCTTGGTTAACTAATGATCCTATTTCTCATTCACCGGTTTGGCTAGTCATTCCAGCTAAACTTCCTTCTAATATTCCAAAATTTGACGAAAACCTTGGCGAAGATCCAAACAACCATGTGATGACTTTCCATTTGTGGTGTTCATCAAACTCCCTCATGGATGATTCTATACATTTACGTCTTTTCCAGCGAACACTTACCAGTTCAGTAGCAAAGTGATATATTGAACTACCACGTGCTTCTTTTCATGATTTCAATTCCCTTGCCATGTCTTTCCTTACAGACTTTCAACTACCTATTCGCTACGAGATGGGTACTGAACTCTTAACCTCCTTTCCTCAAACCAAATTCATGCATATCTCTGACCATATTCATGAGTGGAGGTGACGATGAAGGATGATCAAGGCAGTCATTCCTGACATGCTATTGGCAGAAGGTTTACTAAATCACTGTTACCCCCAATCGCTTGCGATGTCGCTATGGGTGGTGCGGTCATAGAGGAACAAGCCATCACTTAGGGTCAATATTTAGATTTGGTTTATTCCCAATCTGGTACTTTGTATGATTTACTTCCAAATGCTGCTCGAGCTAATACCGATCCTTCTAAGCCATCATCCTCATCTCATGCAGATGGTGTTATCGGTTCCATCAAAACTCAATCTTTTTCCAAATAAACTACACCCTCCTCTACCTCCCCCCAAACTCGGATCTCTGAGGTGAATGTAGTTCAATCTACCCCTTCACAACAATCTGGAGGTAAGAAGAAGACAAAGAATAAATAAAAAAATAATAATGAACAACCCAAAAATCAAACACCTGCTACCAAAAATAAACCACAACGGAAACTGAAATTCCCGTGTATCATTTGTGGTGACGATCACTACACTCAAGATTGTCCACTTCACAATGAAGTGGCCAAAATTTTCCAAGGAAAGTCGCAACCCGCTATGCTTACTCAACCTTTTCCACAACAACAATCCATGGTTGCTCAAACCCCCTCTCCTGGGGGTAGTTCTAGTGATCCTAATGATGAGGCCTCATCGAGTGCACATATTTATATATTTAATGGGATCAATTTGACCACTCACTCTAAGACATATGACACACCGGGTAACGCTGACAAAGGAAAATACACTAATGGTACCAGTACTTTACCAGATCCATCATCATCCTTTGTTAGTCTTCCATCGGTTAATCCTCCATCTGGACCACTCCAGATTGAGAAACCCATGTTCGACTGTATCTTATGCCCTCCTAAGAGCACTGTACGTAAAGATACCTTTAATCCTAGTTCACGTGCCGCCCAAAAATACAACATTGTTGAAGATTTGGCTCAAGCACCGTGTGCTATGTCTGCGTTAGAAGTTCTACAACACTGTCCCAGTCAATGTAGAATGCTCTTGGCCTCTCTTGGCGCTGTTGATCCTGAGTCGTCCAATCAGATCATGTTTAACCTGGAAAATTATGCATCTCGACTCTCCCACTAACTTGCTTTCCAAGTTGATGTTGTTGTTCACAATCAACAAATCCACCGAACTATTCTGGATGAGGTTGCCTCGACTTGTGTCATGTATTTGGCGTGTTGGAAATGTTTAAAATCACCAACACTCAAACAATCCCCAACGATGTTACATGCCTTTGACGGGTGAGGTTTTCATCCCCATGGGATTTTACAGTCCCTGCCCATCCAATTGGGTGGCAAAACTATTATTGTTGATGTCGAGGTGGTCGATGCTCCACTCGATTACAACTTGTTACTTGGAAGAAGTTGGTTTTATGCTATGACCACCATTGCCTCATCCGTTTTCTGATGTGTCCAATTTCCTCATCAGGGAAAAATTGTCACTGTTGATAAGTTGGATTTCTGCACGACTGATGTTTGTGCTCCCGCTACCAACAATATTCCTTTCTTGGGAGACCACAAGATCACGTATGAAAGTGTTGGTGTTTTCTTACTGAAATATTCTAGCCTCATGGGTACCTTCCCTACACCACTTCCACCAACTACACATCATATTTCCACCGTCGATATGATTTCGACCACGGCTTATCAATCTTTGGAATCATCTAACCCTTGGATTGTATCTTGTCCATTGGAATTCAATGCACTAGGAGATACCATGCCACTTAGCCCAACCGAACCATCATACATTTCTATCTGATCCGCTTCTCCCTCGTCAGATGACCAACATCTACTGGCATCTGACATTTCCTCGATGCAATCACGGTCGAGTTCCTTGTCCTCTGTGATCGATTAGATTTCCCCAACTTTTCCTTCTGATGCATCTCTTCCAGAAATGCTTTGTATTGACAAGTTACCTTGGGATAATACCCATCATCGATCCTCTTTTCTTCCCCCTCATGAAGAAATTCGGGCAGATATACAGTCTATCTCCCCTCCTGATGTCAATTTTCTATCGTCTCCCATGCTTTCAACTTCCGATGATTTGGATCCGGTAGTAGACATGGTGATTTCTTCGGTAGGATTATTGGAGCTTGATATCCTTACTCCTATCGCGACCCTCAACATGTGGTCCTTCCCGAGTGATTATCTTCCATCCAACAAAGATCTCCTAGAGGCCATGACCGAGTTTTTTCCCTTGACATGGTATCCTTCCAGATCATTATTCTCTTGGAAGCCATGATCAGGAAGAAACCATGAGCATAGTTTCTCCTCTCTGTGGCAAGATCGTTAAAAAATGAAACAAAGGCCTTGAGCATAATTATTTTCCTGTGTCAAGCTCATTAAAAAATGAAACAATCATCTCTCTTGAACCTTATTTTCATCCACCCTTCTCCTTTTTCTCCTCTACTAGAGAAATTGGTGACGACCTCAGAGCCGGTGAATGAATTGAAGCTTGGAGGGCATGTCTCCTGCCTTTGCCGATCATTCTGGAGTTAAGCCACTAGCTTTCATGCTGGGGGCATACCGAGCTTAGTCTTTGTTCTTTATCGTGCTCGTAAATACATGAGAATGCATCCGGGTAGACTTTTATCTCTTTTTCAGACCTGTATGGATACACGAAAAAGGAACCCCCTGGAGTCTCCTTTAATCTCTTTTTAGACTCTCTAAACATGAAAATATTGCTGAGTGATCTTGCTTCCTTTCCCACTCATTAAAAGGTTTGAAAGGGCATCTTTCGAGTGATAATTTATCTCTTTCTCGGCCTCGCAAGACTAACATTATGAAAAAGGACAACATTGGAGTCATCTTTAAGTTCTTTTCAGACTCTCTAAACATGAAAAGATTACTGAGTGACCTTGTTCTTTTCACGCTCGTTAAAGTATTTGAAGAAAACGTCTGTTGAGCGATAGTTTATATCTTTTTCGGTTTCATCAGACTAATTTATGAAAAAGGAACTGAGAGAGTTCTCTTTTAAGTGTTTTTCCAGACTCTATAATCATGAAAAACCTTCGAGTTTTTTTTCTTTGGACCCGTTAAAACAAACATCGACAGGCCCATATGGGACCAAACTCTTACTTCTTCTAGTTCATTAAAAAGGAAGAGGGACTTACCGAAGGTGAGTCATATTGAGCATGTGTTACCCTCCTGGAGCTCGTTAAATTAAAAAGAGGTACTCGTCTATCTGGATGGGGGAAAAAATTGAAAGAAGCAAGCCAAGCAGTTTTTGAGAACATTACCAAGTAACTCTTAAAGTCGCCCTTGAACACGACACTTTGTCTTTTGCACACATTATAATCCGTTGAACCTCTGCACTGAGCCAATCCTTTGAGTTTTTTTCACTCCTCTGGGTCACCTGACGTAAGTCACAACATCCATTTCATCATCAAGTTTTGGTCCATGTCATGTTTCTGCTGTTGTGCCTCAGTGTTCAAGGGAAGTATCCGCCTCGAGAGTCAGCCATTACAAATATCTTATCTCAATACCCGTGTCAGTCCATGTTCATTTGATATACCAATTACATCTCTGTGTCCATTTTGTGTCGTTGATGGGGGATACATCAAGGCCCTCTTTCGACAAGTCTATTCCTGTCAACTTTAACACATTATCCAAGAACTAGACTTAGAAACCAATTAGTACTTTGGGACTTTCATGCCTTAATGGCAGGCCTCCTCACGTTCGACAGTGGGTTTACATCATTGACCTATAATCAGACAATTCCATGGATGTTCAACTTCAGCTCATCCATTCACATTCATTGGAATGTACTAGGGTACCTTGGGAATCATTGACATCAATGGTGATCTCCCTCGCACTTGTTAACGGTTTACATAATTGACCGGTAATCAAGTGGTTTCTGCCATGTTCGACATCAGGACATCTATTCACATGGTTATATTCGTACTATATCGATATCGGTAAGAAGACCCTGGGTTGAGTGATCACTCCGATATGTACTTTTCCTAGGTTGCGATGGCGTTTCTCTTGAACCATGACACATATACTGTCACATAGATCCACTTTGTATCGGTCGTGGCTATGTCTTGTCATCTCGTAGATCCACTGTGTATTCCTCGTGGCTACGATCAGTTCAGGTCATAAGAGTATAGATCCACATTGTATCCTCGGTGGCTATACCTTTTATCAATACAATTATGGATTCGCAGTGTATTTTATGGCGGCCATATCTTGCAAGTCTCGATCACCCAAGCATAGGTATGCCTGCCTTGGGTTTGAAGCATGTCATAATATTTGTTGGATGTTTGTGTGCAGCTTCTGTCAGGTTCTCTGCGTCTATACCCTTGCTTGAAAGTCTACAAAGCATTTCAGTTATCAGTTCTTATCTTCTAACTTCATACTTTGGGGGGAAATCTGTTACACATCAAAATTACTCACTTTGATAGTGTCGCAAGTGTCATCATTACAAGTGTTGCAAGTGTCCAGCAAAGCATACTGCCATGATGCCTATGTCATACCTATAACGACATGAAAAGGACACTTGAAACACATCAAACACTTGATTTGGAAGAGGAGGAATGGTTAACTGGGCTTATGAACCTCTTGCCATCTGAAAGAACCCAAAAAACTGATTTTTTGGAGGAGAGCGCTCCCCTATACCTCTCTCAGGAGTGCTGGTGCCCCCCTATACACTATATGGGAGCATTATAACACTACCTCTGCCATTTTGGAGGAGTGCTACTACTTTTGGGAGTGTTGGCGCCCCCCTAAAGCCTATTGGGGAGCACTATAACGCTCTGATGGCCTTTTTAAAGGAGCGCTACCTATTCTAGGTAGCAATTGGTTTGTTGAGATGAATGAGGGGAGGATCTATTCAATCTTGGAAGGTAGTTGGATTCGAATCCCTAGTCCAACCATGATCTTAGGGAATATCCCTAACTCAAGGAGGAAAATCCTCAACTCACCCCAAAGATATCTCAAGTGGTTGAGCCTCTCCAAGGCTATATAAGCAAGCTTTCTCATGGTGAAAGGGGGATCTGGATAGAGAATCATACCAAACTTCTGATCTCATAAGTGATATTTGGAGAAGGGATGAGAAGCATGAAACCTATGATATCATAGGAACACACAGTGAAGTGGAGGCTAATCAGTGAAGCTATCGTCATTCCGATCGTGGATCTTTTGACCAAGGGTTAGGCAACGAGAACTTGACGAAACTGCTACATTCCATCTATGGCTGTAAGTAACGTTTTTTCCTCATTAATGTAATATGCTTGGCCTGTTTCTTTCTAATTTGTGTTTGACATTACATGAATTTGTCTCTAAGTAGATA
>SNQJ01S0053687.1:43434-57148 GCA_010110895.2 Picea sitchensis
GGGTTAGGCAACGAGAACTTGACGAAACTGCTACATTCCATCTATGGCTGTAAGTAACGTTTTTTCCTCATTAATGTAATATGCTTGGCCTGTTTCTTTCTAATTTGTGTTTGACATTACATGAATTTGTCTCTAAGTAGATAGGTCTTCTTCGAACTAATCTCGATGGAATAGGAAGTGGTTGTACTTTGTTTGTCTACAGGGATTATCGAGGAGCTCAAGATTGGAGTTCAACTCGGAGCGTGCAGGGACAAACATCGGTAAAAGGTACATCTTTCCTCTTTCCTCTTCATGCATTAGTTTGTGTAGACCTAAAAGGAAGTCAGTGACCATGACAAGCACTTTCTGTCTTAGAGTTAAGAGTCTATCTCTTTGAGGAGATCTACCTGTCCATAGGGAGATTTTCCTTCAACACTTCCATAGCCATTCCTTCCCTTAAAATCTAGATATGATGAGAACAAGGTTGAGGTATTCATCCAGATTTCTTCTTCCTTCCATATTCATTCCTTCCTTCCATCCTTCCCTTAAAATCCATATCTGATTAGAACAAGTCTAAGTATCCATGGTGTTCTACCAATACCTGTGGGCTTAGCTCCAACCCAATTCAAGAAGGGTAGTTATGGCTCCAATCTAAATTTCCAAAGAAGAAGTAGTCATAGACTAAGATCTGCTATTCCAAGCATTGCTCCAAATGAGTGATCCTAGAAAAAATGTCTCTATGCAAATAAGGGCATTCTGAGAAATGTTTCCCATATACTTCATCTTCTAGATTTTACTCCAGAGATCTTCCTTGCCTTTGATGAATTTTCTTTTTCAATATAAACTCATTTAGAGCTTAACATGTCACTTGCAGGAATCAAACTCAAGGTGGGAAGGATAACACTCCTCCCAACCACCCCATCTAGACCCAATTAACATGTGAAATGTTAACATTGAATAAATGCATTTTGATCAATTCAAAATGATTCTTTTGAAATTTTACCCTAAAAATATCAATTTCCCTTTCATTATTTTGAATTGCCAGAAAAAAAAACAAATTCCTAAAACGTTTAGATTACAACATTCTTTAGACCCATATTATAAATAATGTCATGTCAATATAACCCATCCATTAAAATTTTATCTAATTTATTTTAATAATTATTTTAGTAAAAGCTATAAAATTTTAAATTTCAAAATATTTCGTTTATTATCAATAAAAAATAAAAAATAAAAAATAAATAATATTAATTCAATTTTTTACAAACTAATTGGTATTAATTGTTAAAATTGATTTTAAACACAATGGATAAGATATCAATAGTTAAACTAGTCTATATTCTTCTCAATATTGAATTTATAAAACTTTGAATCAATAGCTAAATTAGTCTAGATTCTTCATCTTGAATTATATATATATACTTTTTAATTTATTTATCCTTTGTGATTGTTGGAATCAACAATTAGTCGGGCACATACTCGCGTGACATGGGGTCATGTTATACGACTACTACCACTATAACCTCCAAGTGTTCTCATGATGCCCCATACGCGACACACAAAGTAATATGGGGTTTCGAACCGATTACTTTACATAATAGAGTGCCTTAACAATACACTCCATCATCGACTACCCTACACCTTTTTTTTGTGACTAGTGGAATCAATGACTAGTCGGGCATGCACTCTTGTGACATGGAGTCGTTTTATCCGACTGCTGCCACTATAACCTCCAGGTTTTCCCACGATGCCCCATACGTGACACACAAGGTAAGTCAGGGTTTCAAATCCGTGAATTAACATAACAAAGTGCCTTAACAGTGCACTCCATCACCGACTTCCCTACACCCCAAGGGCATATACTTTTTAATAATTATCATGATGAGTTAAAATTATTTAATATTGAAAAATATTTATTTTCCCAAAACAAATATAGTTTCTATTTTAGTAAAAATTGAAAGTACAATGCTTAGGCATTGAGTGCAATTTAGAAAAAAGAACCAAAATCAACAATCTCACACCTGTAGACAATGAAATGTCATGAAAGGAGAACTACACAATCATAGACCTATAAAAATAGACCATTACAGGTCAACACGATTGCATTCATTCCTAAAAACTAACAAACCATTTAGGAATTCCTCCATGACAAAGATGTTCACAGTGAGATGTAAAGCTTCTTTAGGAAGGGAATCAACAAAAGTATTCAATTCTCAAAAGACATGTTTAAAGCTAATCGACTAAAATTGTTTAGAAATGTCCTTTAATTATTGATTAATCTGCAAAAGACTCAGGCTTTTCATCTATATTTTGTTATTCATCCAATTGATTGTCAACTACGAATCACTGAAAACCTATAAACAAAGAAGATCCTTCCCCACGATAAAATTCAAAATAACAATGAGAGCTTTGAATTTGATTTTATTGTTGGAGCCTTGACCTAGATTAGCTTTGCCAGTAAAATAGTGACTATATGAAAGGTGAAGAACGAACTCGAAACTACAAGTATGATTTTTTCCTTGGCAAGAACCATCGAAGAAACCCCAAGCAATCTTCTTATTGATGATTACCTCTCCCACCATATGGGAAACCTTGATTCTAGTAGAAGGTTTATAAGTGGAGAAGAATGCCATAGCCTATTGCGACACCTTAGAAGGAGGGCTATGATTTTCCTCAAAGAGACTGGAATTACGGGCCAACCACACACCCCACAAAACCACGATAGGAAGATCTCTGAACTTCTTTATCCTTCTACAGGTGAAAATTTCTCAAAATCATTCTTCCAAATACCCTTTTCCCAATGATGCTCCAAATCTAATTGAAGTTCCATCTCATGCCAAACATGTTTCACAAAGGGACACTCTAGGAACAAGTGTACATTGGTTTCTTCATTCCCTCTACAAAGAAGACAAATACCTATCCTCGATTTGTTCCTCAGTTGTAGTCTATCCCAAGTTAATACTCTTCCCTTCATAACAAGCCAAAAAAAGAGTAATATCTTTGGTGGCGCATTTATCTTCCACAACTTTTTATACTACCAAATGTTTATTTCCGCATCGGTACTCTAAAAAGCCTTGTACCCCAAATTCAAAAAATAGTGACCTCCTGAAGAGTTAAAATACCACTGTAATTTATCTTCCACATTCCTTAATATGACATGAAATTTACATAGTTCTATAGTGAAAAGTTGTCAGTGTTGATGTCACTCGCCAACAAGACCCAATCCTTGTGCTTGTAGCCACCCTTGTTTCCAAATATTTTTTCTATGAGCATCTCCAATCCTATTAAAAGTAAAATGATCCACTTCCTAAAGTTGAAGAACTAGAGCCTCAAGAAGGAAGATATTATCCCCACACCCAACTATTGAATCCAAGCCAATTCAAACCTAGCAACCTGAGCCAAGCTTCCAAGACAAACACTACCCTACTAATGGAAAATCAAGGGTTAAAACCTTCCATTTATTGGAGACGTTATGAACATTCTTCTTCCTTCTTCAGATCCATTCCAAGATAGAACAATGGGTGATATAATTCTCAAATAAAGTCCTTCTCCATAGAATGCCACTAGTGAAGAACACCCAAAGTGACTTATCAACTAACACTTTACCAAACATAAAATTATTTTTCGAGCCCCATCTGCCTTGGTTCTTTAGGGAAGCTAGTAATTTTTAGTTGACCATGTGAGAGCCCAGATACTCATTGATTCCCTTCCATAGATAATCAAAGAAAAATTTTCTAATTATATTGAGCACACCTTTGGGTATCAAATCCAGGAGATGTCAGTAAACATGTGTCACTTCAATAAAAATATAATAAGGATAAGTTGACCACCTCTGGAGATCCACTTGTTCCACCATAAGTTAATCCTCCTTCCAATATTTGACAACAACCATTTCCAATATGTTACCCCATAATTGTTTGTTTTGAGAACATACCGAAGGTATTTGATGCCATCATCCAAATCAAATGATGGATATGAGAAGATTTCAATAAATTATTTTCTTATTTCATCCACCACTGTCGGAAAGAAAATTGTTGACTTATTAAAATTGAAAACCATATCTATTGCATCACAAAAAAGGTCAAGAATCTCCTTATACTGCTTACCTTCATCTTCTGAATAGAAATAGAAAAGGAGCATGTCGTATATAAACAAGATATGAGTTAACTTCTCCAACCTCCCAATCCTCACTCAGATTTTTATTTTGACCTATTGCTTCAAAAATCCCCTGACTAATCCCTTCAACTACTAGAAAAAATAGGTATGGAGATAGAGGGAAACCCTGTCACAACCCTAGATATGGTTTGAAAAATTCGGAGCCTGAACCATTCACTAAGAAAACAAAATATGACGAACAGACAACCCATTATCCACTTTGAGGCAACCCAAAACCCACATGAAACAATAGTAATCTGAGATACAACCATGACACTCTATCATATGCTTTATTGAGATCTAACTCAAGCACTGTTATGTGACACCGATTTTTTTTGATTGTATGTAATCCCTCCTATGTCATACCAATATCTTTGTGGATAAGCCTACCCTTAAGGAAACCAAATTCCTCCTAGGAGATTACCTTAGACAAGACTGACTTAAGTCTCACTGCAATCAATTTTGAAATGATTTTGTATAGACTGTTACACAACAAAATTGGTTGAAATTCATCAAAGGAAATTAGAACGTCAACCGTTGGGATCAGGGTTATAAAACTGGATTTTTATTTCCCTAACATTCTTCCTAACAGGAAAACTTCCTCAACAACACAGAGCAAATCTTCACCCAATACCTTGAAGAAATCTACAAAGAACTTTGCAGTACAACATTAATCCAGACAATACTATTAGCTGTCTTGAAAGAGCTATTGTTGGAGATACTTCACACACACCTAGGATTTATTTTTCCTAAGGTTTTACCTATGTTTATTAGTCATTATCCAGTCTCCTATAGTTTAGAGAGAATACTCCTTTTCCTACATTCTCGAAGAATATTCTCTTCAGTTCACACTTCGGTTTGATCAGTTGAGTGGAGTCTAGATGCCACATTGGGATCATCACCATGCAACATTGTGTTCATCACTAGATAATGCACATTTTCCTTGGGATTATCACTAGACTATCACATTACCCATGATTCCTTGATCTCCTCCTCACTTCACTCTGTTTCAGTTAGTTAGTTGAAGAATGAGAGACTAATTAACTGAGACTTTGTGGCAATTTACTTTCATAATGGTCGGTGTGTGTCTAGATCACTCTAGACCACTAATATGGTGCATTGGTTATCCTCCAGTGCACATTAGTTGAGTTAAATAGAGTATATCATGTGTAAATTATCATTCAGTCATTTGGTTAATGCGATTCTTTGTTTCTTACTCTCTCGTTTCCATATTTTCTCTTTTCTCTGCAAACTGTGTATGTATTCTTGCTAGCTAAATCTTATTTGTGCAGGTTCATTTAAATTTACATGGTATCAGAGCCGATGGATTGCTAGGAAAAAGACACACCAGGTTTATGGGCCCACCATGCTTCATTTCAGACACACCTAGGATTTATTTTTCCTAAGGTTTTCCCTATGTTTATTAGTCATTATTCAGTATCCTATAGTTTAGGGAGAATATTCATTTTCCTACATTCTAGGAGAATATTCTCTTCAATTCACACTTCATTTTGATCAGTTGAGTGGATACTAGATGCCACATTCAGATAATCACCATGCAGCATTGGGATCATCACCAGCTAATGCACATTGTCCTTGGGATTATCACTAGACTAGCACATTACCCATGATTCCCTGATCTCCTCCTCACTTCACTCTGTTTCAGTTAGTTAACTGAAGACTGAGAGACTAGTTAACTGTGACTAGGTGGCATTTTACTCCCATAATTGTCGGTGTGTGTCCAAATCACTCTAGACCACCACTATGGTGCATTGGTTCTCCTCTAATATGCATTAGTTGAGTTATACATAGTATATCATGTGTAAATTATCATTCATTCATTTGGTTAATGCAATTATTTGATTCTCACTCTCTTGTTTCCATATTTTCTCTTTTCTCTTCAAACTATGTATGTATTTTTGCTAGCTAGATATTATCTTTGCATGTTCATTCATATTTACATGGTATCAGAGCCGATGGATTGCTAGGAAAAATACACACTATATTATTTTTGCAGGTACCGAAGATTGAATATAGCGGGAAAAATGGAATTTCCAAAATAATTCATTCTTTCACTATACAATTTATTTGCATGGATGGAAAAGATGATAGAGGATATTCGAAGCAAAGGATTATACAGGTTAACCATGAACACAGAGACCAAACCTACATCAGCCATAGAAAAATCCAAGTATCTGAATCAGATGGATGAAGCATTTGGAACTATTTGCAGTCTCATTTATCTTGAGCTTCTGTTTCACATATCCTCCTGTAAAATCCCCAATGAAGCCTGGACCACCATGGAAGGTATTTTTGGAAAATAGGATGAGATGAGGGGACAGATTATTGAGGTGGAATTGCTCACTTTGGATCCAAAAACCTTCAACAATATCCAATATTTCTTTACCAAATATAAGGATTTGTTGTCACAACTCAAGGCTTGCGGGGTTGATAAATCTAAGGAGGAAAAACAAATGGTTCTTACCATTCTCTCCAAACTTGGTCCATAATACTCAGTGTTTGTATCCATATTTCATTCAATTAGGCTCACCTCTGGAGCCACCTAGACGATACCCTCTCTTGAGGAATTTATCGAGTCTCTGACACAAGAGTAGAACAAACTCATCAATATGGAAAAAATCAAAGGCCCAAAGGCACATGCATTCACTGTGCAAGATGGTAGCAATCGTCAAAATAATAAATCTAAAGGAAAATACAAAAGGAAGGAACAAGAAAATCCAAAGAAGGAAGGGTACTCAAAACCCTTCAATGATGCCTCTAGATCCAAAGGTGGAAAGGGAAGAAAAGGGGAGAAATGCACTTACTCCCATAAAGGATTCCATCCAGAATCCACATGTATGCATAAATATATAGATCAAATGGCCCAAATACTTAAACAAAACAACCTTGGAGATTGAATCCTCAAGGATGCCAAGAAGAAGAAGCAAGAAGATTAGAATCCCAAGAAAGATAATTCTAGCCATGATTTGATTTCCATCAACTCCTCTCGCGATGATTGGATTGTAGATTTAGGAGCATCACACCACATCACAGCCACAAATGAAGTCTACTCTTCATTGGATGAATGCAAAGGTCCTCCTATTTTGATGGGGGACAACTTTCCAGTTGAGGTCATTGATAAAGGAAGAATTGAACTCACAAAAAAAATCTTCGAGAATGTGCTATACGTTCCCAAAATTTATGTCAATTTTCTCTCCATGTATTAGATGAAAAACTCTGGCATTATAAATAGATTTTTATTCACACTTGATGTTGTGGATATCTATGAAATGCAAACCATTTCCAAGGTTGCTACTAGTGAGGTAAATCATCAATCCAGACTCTACACATTTTTTGAATTTATTGTACCAGATTTTGCATTACTGCTTACCCATGATGATGAAAGAAGTAGGATATGGAATGAATGGTTTGGGAATTTAAATTTAAGATATATGCAAAAAATTAGCAAGAAGGGAATGGTTGAAGGTCTACCTAACATCCACTTCTCCAAAGAAATTTGTGAGGGATGTGTTCTTGGAAAACACCCTCAAGATAAATTCGACAAAGGAAAGACCCAGAAGGATTCATTTCCTTTGGATATGATCCATAGTGACCTCATGGGACTTTTTTCACATCCATCAGTTAGTAAAGCAAGGTACATGCTAATTTGTTTTTATGATTTCTCACGCTTCAAATGGACTTTCTTTCTCAGGAAAAAATCATAGGTCATTCAACATCTCAAAGATTTCAAATCCCTTGTTGAAACACAATTAGGAAAGAAGATCAAATCCATCTGAACAGATAATGGGGGGGAGTATGTCAACCATGAGATACAAAATCGTTTTCTTGAGGTCAGGATTCAATTGCAACACACAGTTCCTTATACTCCGTAGCAAAATGGAGTTGCTGAGGAGAGAAATAGATCTCTAAAAAATATGGCATCTTGCATGCTACCTGCAAAGTCACTTCCACAGATTATGGGATGAAGCACTTAATTGTGAAACCTGCATCCAAAACAGATCTCCCCATAGATCTGTCAAGGATAAGACCCCCTACGCGGCTTAGAGCGGCCTCAAACCGGAAGTGACCCACTTTTGTATATTCAGTTCTCGTGCATGGGCTAGGATTCCCTTTGAGAAGAGGAAGGCACTTGATCCACAGAGCACATAGTGTATCTTTGTTGGATACCCAAACGATGTGAAGGGATACAAATTCATTGACCTCTCCTCGGACCAACTCATCTTTGAGCGTAGTGTCCAATTTGAGGAAAGTATCTCACATGTACCTCAACACTCGCATGCATACACTTTTTTTATTCCACCTATAAGAGATGATGAACATGCACATGTCGAATTTTCTTTAGATGAGAGTTCTGATTTGTAGGATTCATATGATTCATATGCATAGTCAATATAGTTAGATGCAGATTCAGTGCATGCAGATGCAGATGAAGACCTAGATCAGAGGCCCAAGTGGTCCAAGACTATTTAGGATGCATGAGATCTTATTGGGGATATATCCGATACCAGGAGGACTCGATCTAATTTTGAGGATCCTCCTCTTTCACTCACTGCCACTGAACCAATGCCACCCAGGCATATTTTCATGGTTAATTCTTCAGATCCATAGTCCTATGGCGAGGTTGTCGGGAATCCATTTTGGGAATCCAACATGCAGGAGGAGTACAAATCCCTCCTCGATAACCAAAATTGGGATCTGGTTCCCCTTCATGCAGGAAGGAAACTTGTTAGGTGCAAATGGGTCTACAGGACCAAGAACACAGTGGATAGATAGGTTAGTAGATACAAATATAGGATAGTTTCCAAAGGATTTCAATAGGTGCACGATATTGACTATGACAAGACCTTTGTTCCAGTAGCGAACATGGATTAAGTTTGGCACTTTCCATTGTAACAAACAAGGGATGGGAATTCCATCATATGGACATGAATAATGCATTTCTTCACAACGATCTCTCTGAGGAGATCAATATGGAGAATCCAATTTTTTTTTGCAGTATTCATCTTTGGTCTGTCGACTGAAGAAGTCTCTTTATGGCCTCAAGAAGGCCCCGAGGGCATGGTATTCAAAGATGGACTCCTACCTATTGTCACAGAAATTTATACATTGTAAGTGAAACCCAAATGTTTACATGCTTAGGATGACTGATTCACTTCTACTCCTAGTTATTTATGTTGATTTGTTGATCAATGGTTGCTCGAATTTAGTGATTGTTGTAGTCAAGAGGATTCTGCATGGAGGGTTCTTGATGACGGACATGGGTCCACTACATTTATTCCTTGGACTCGGTATCAGTTAGGATGCATCAAGAATCAAACTATCTCATGCCAAGTATGCACAAGATCTCATTGAGAGATTTCACATGACATACTCAGGTCTGCCTTGATTCCTTTCCTATCAGGAGTCAAACTTGAGGATAGAGGGGACACTCCACTGGTTGAAAACACAATGTACATACAACTAGTGGGGAGCTTCTTATATCTCACACAATCCATACCAGACATCTCCTATGCAGTTGGAGCAGTCTCTAGGTTCATGTTGGAGCTGCATGAGCTACATTGGAAGGATACAAAGTGTATCCTTCGATACATACAGGGCACCATCACCTTTGGGATTCACTATGAAACCGACTCTACATTGGACCTCATCGGGTTCACTGATTCTGATTGGGATGGAAATAACATTGATTGCAAGTCCACATATGTTTACACACTCAGTCTTGGTTTCGGGCCTATCTGTTGGTCGAGCAAAAAGAAATCTGCTATTGCTCTATATTTAGCCAAGGCAGAGTACAGAGGGATAGTTAACATAACCATTTAGGCTATTTGGCTACAACATTTTCTCACTAATTTGGGTATTGAATTTCATCAGGTTATCCTCATATGGTGTGAGAACCAAAGTACTCTGAAGTTCTACAAAGACCCAGTTCATAGACAACGAATGAAGCACATTGAGATCCACATGCACTACATATGGGACTTAGTACACAAGGGGATCATCGACCTACAGTTTTATCCTTCAAAAGAATAGACCGCAAACATCTTCACCAAGACCTTCACTAAGCATAATTTTCATTCTTTGCGCAATTGTCTTGGAGTGAAGGACACAGTTGCCTAACAATTGTCAGTTCTTCTTTTTCACATACATTGTACTTTGAGGGGGGGTTTTTCTTATGAGGAATTCCCTCTTTTCTCGTTTATTTCAGTGTATCTTTTGTAATTGGGTACCTAACATGGCCTTTCTGGTGAGACACATTCTTTATTTTCACCATAGTGATGTTTAGGAGGGTGTTGGAGATACTTCAAACAAACCTAGGATTTCTTTTTCCTAAGGTTTTCCCTATGTTTATTAGTCATTATTCAGTCTCCTATAGTTTAGGGAGAATATTCCTTTCCCTACATTCTAGGAGAATATTCTCTTCAATTCACACTCCAGTTTGATCAATTGAGTGGAGTATAGATGATCTGAAAATAGGGGGCTGACTTGTTTTGCTATGCAAGCACCCTCTACTCCATTAAAATAAACTTGAGGACCTTGCTCTATGTCATAGTTGTGCAAGATGTTTTATGTGTCAAGTTTAGGCTTCTTTTAGGTGTTTATGTGTGAGGATTTTAAAAAGGTTAAGTATGTTGTTTACATAAATACAACAGAAAAATAACTTGCAACAAATAATAACCAACAACAACTCACAACAAAAAGGACATGATAAAGGAGTTCACCCCCAACTGGGCTACATCTCCTTGAGCCTCCATGAATGGACTAGGCTCTTTGAAATTAGTTTTTCAAAGATTATTTTACAAGATTATTCTCAACTCCAATGGATTTAATGACTGTACCATTGGGTTCATAATACATAAAACCCCCAAAAATGACTATTGGATCTCTGAAAATGGACCATGGCTCATCCGGGCATGACCTCTTCTACTGGTGGCCTTGAGATTACCTGAGCTTCCTTGTGTAAAAAACAATTGAAAAAGTCCTCAAATGGATATGAAACCTGTCCTAATGTGTTAAGATCATAACAATTAGCCAAAAATGACTATTCAGTCACAGAAAATAGACTTGGGCTCATCTGAGCATGACCTCCTTCAATGGTGTCCCTAAGCTCCCTGGAGCTCCTGAAAATTCAAGGTAGAAAAACCTCCAAAAGAAGTCTCCAAATGGATTTGAAAATAGTTCCAATGGATTCAAAACATCCAAAAACCCCTGGCTGGGCTTTTTCGGCACCTCATTTGGCCAAAAGATGAAGAAGTTAGGCCTCCTGCCATTTTCCTCCTTCAAGCTTGTTATCTCTGGTTCACCAATTCACACTTCCTGTGTGAGTAACCTGGATTCTGGGTGTTTCCCATGCCTAAACCTAGCATGTGCATGCATTTCAAAATTGGTGCCAAAATGTTTCACCGTTAGCGGATCGTAGGCCCCCAAAGTCGGAGGTGTTGGGCGCATGGGGCCAAGTGGCCAAGTTTTTAGCACGCCAAAAGGCTCCAATGCCCAAATGGAATGAGCTATGGACAAGTGGAAGATGTAACCATTTGGGCACACGCGGTTCTGAATAGGTGTGGTCATATGGGATAAAGAGTGCTAAAATCGGGGGTTGGGGCTAAGCCCTAGCCCGACCCCGTGCCCATATGAAACAAAGAAAACTTTAAATAATTTTAAAAACATATAGTGTTAAGAAACAATATGGTGGCGTGCCAGTTGGTGGCCTTTGCCAAAGCTCTGCTCTTCCTGGAGGTTGCGGGGTTGAGTCCTGCGGACTCCATATAATTTTTTTCCAACTAGAAACCAAAGGGGGTGCCACGTGGCAACCTGCGACTGGGCCACATGGCACCATTTCATTCACACAAATGAGGACATGTGTCAAAAACCGATTCACCCACATCACCATCATGCCACGTCAAAATCATGCCATGTCAGCTACTACCACGTCATCTGTACCCCTAGTCCAGATTCTGATCACGCCTTCCCACTGAAAGGCTTTTGGACCCACAAAAGATGATGATTATCTGCCTGAGCTTCAATACTCTTCTTCTTCCAAGTTCTATCAACTAATTCTACTTGACAAGTCTTTTGGGAAATCACCTGGGTATCTTGACATGCCTTGCACTGCAACTGGCTATGTCCCTCAACCACTGTTCTCTGGCTGTTGCTAACCCACTATTCTCTTTGTGCTTGGAATGATGCCAGCCTTCCCACTGAGAATCAAGTCCCTCTTTTGAACTCTTTGGCGTCAACACAATCCTCTCTACAATGGTTGCAAAATGCTTTCCCGCGACATCTTGTCACAAACCAAGAAAACCATCAATCTTGAAAACAAACTTGATACAAGACTGAAAATGATGCCAACAAAGTCTTTTTGATATTCAAGAAAACGGTCGCATCTTGTACTTCATCAAAGCACATGGCATTTTCCTGCATCTTGGTGTACTCAATATTGACTTACAAGCCAACAAACACCATCGAATCAACATAAGTCGAAAAACATGATCGACACAACATAGTCGTCAAGAAAACATCGACACAAGTCGAGACCTATTTGAAATATATCGACATTCCCAATGACAAGTCGACATTCATGATACACAACCATGTTACAATCATGGGTCACTCATAATGAACTCTCACCAAGTTCATTGTTTACACATACAAAGTACAAACATAAGTACATAAACCCAAAAACATGTGGGTACATAAGAGCTGAAAATGAAAAGCTAAATAACTGTAATAAGTGAGTATCATACCCATCTTTTATATCCTCCTGGCGAAGTTGTGCAACAACAAGAATGCCTTCAAATGAATTGCATTCACATGCAAACTTGCATCTTACAAGTTATGATAAACTGCTGCAACTTGTCATACTTTCAACAGAAAAGCATACATAAGGCTGGAATATGCATCTATAAACAGAGAAATGCAAGCCTTACTTGTTCAAGATATCCAACCAATTCTTACTAAGAAAATTCAATGGTGACTTTTTCTGCTGAACATCGTCTTCTTGTGAATCATCTTGACTCACATCAATGACTAAATATCCTCTTCCATTCTTTCCAGACTCTTTATCCATCTTCTTCTTATGCTGTGGATGAGTGGTTGGATGCAATGTCCAACATTGGTCAATGAAATGACCCCTCTTCTGGCAATGAGTGCAAATCTTTTGCATCTTCTTTTCAAGTTGCCTTTGCTTGGAAAGTTTCCTGAATATGGTCAATATTTTCCAACATCTTGAAACATGATGGTTATCTAAACCACAATATGTACATAGAATTTTTCTTCCATTTTTACATGCAAATTTACCATGCTTAACATAATCAAAAGCAACTGAATGATAAGCATACATATACCTTGAACATTCACCTTTATCGCCTTCTTGAGGGGGTGAATTTGAAGAGTTACCAGCTCTGCTTTGAAGACCAACAAAGATGTTATTGTCCTCATGGATGTCAGAACTCTTTTGTTTAACACATTTGCATTCAACTTGAACACATGCTTTGCATGCTTGATGGATTGAACTTGCAACAAAAGTTCTTGAACATTCACCTTTATCGCCTTCTTGAGGAGG